>JAQFXM010008716.1:0-10351 GCA_034693345.1 Entomobrya multifasciata | reverse complement strand
TTAGCTCCTACACAGAAAAATACAAGGAGGTAGCTCATCGAAAGCACACAAGTCCTTAAATAAATTCGACAGTAAATTTAATTTAATTTAATTTTGGTTTAATTTTGGTTTTTTCTTCTTTCACAGAAATGCTTCGCATTGCAGCATAAGATTATTAGACCAGAAAGTTCATCCAGCATCCCTTTCTCACCAAGTGAAAGTAGTTCTTATATACCTGTAATTTTAACTGTAAGTCAATTTAAATAAAATTACCAGCATTACTTCGGCGCTTGATGTTTTCTCAAAGATTCCACTACTCTTTCTATAATCGTAAATACTAACCTACCATATATTTCCTTTAAAGTTCTTTCCAGATATAAAAACCAGCACACCGTCATCATCATGGCCTCCACAAGCCCGCAAAATGAAGACGCTTCAATGGACACTCAGAATTCAATGCCTGCAGAAGCTACCAACGTTGCAGTCCAACTGATCGAATTCACCCGAGCTGACCACAGCGACAAGTCTGCAATCAAGTTAAACGATGAGCTGTTCAAGTCGCTGGTCGCCCGAGCAGGTGACCGCCCAGTATCCGTGATATGTATCTGTGGCCCTTCACGTCAAGGAAAAAGCTTCTTGTTAGGCTACATGGTTCGTTGCCTCGAAGCCCTTGAGGAAGACAACTCTGACTGGATGGATTGGGACAACAGGTCTAAGCCACTGAAAGGGTTCAAGTTCGAGAACGGGGTGAATCCAGTGACTCAAGGGATATGGGTGTGGAATCGGCCGTTTATCGTGAAGAATGATGAGGATAAAGAAGTTGCAGTGCTTCTTGTGGATACTCAAGGGACTAACGATGAGTTTACTACTGCTAAGGATATGTCGGCTATCGTTGGGTTGAGTCTGTTGGTGTCTTCAGTGACCATTTTCAACTTTTTCAACAATCTTCAAGAAGATAACCTCGCTGCTCTCAACATGTTTGTACAGTATGGTCTTGTTGCCATGGAGAACGCTGAAGGGGCTCCGTTCCAGAAGCTCTTGTTTCTCATTCGTGATTGGAATATGCCAGGTTCCTACCCGTACGGTGAGGAAGGTGGGAAGAAGTTCATTGAAGATAAGATAAAGGTGAAGCCTGGGCAACCTCCGGAAGTAGTTCAAGTTCGCGAGATGATAACGAAATGTTTTGAAGATGTGGACTGCTTCCTGATGCCTCATATTGGGGAGAAGGCTATAACGTATGAGAACTTTACGGGGTCTATTGGCGAGCTTTCACCACTCTTTGCAAGGAAAATGGAAGAGTTCATCAGTAGCTTGATTAGTAGTGATACTATAGCTGTGAAGAGGGTTTTGGGGAATCCGGTTAGTATGTCGGAGCTCAGGTCTTTTCTGGATGTGTATGTTCAGGTGTTCAACTCTAATGATGTTCCTTCGGCTCACAACATGTGGGAAGCTACGTCGGATGCGCATCTCATAACGTGCGTGAGCAAGTCGCAGAAAAAGTTTATGGAGTTTATGAAGAAGAGGCAGAGGGGGAGTAGCTACTTGTCTGAGGATGAGCTGGAGAGTGCGTTATGTCGTGCTGAGAAGCAAGCTGTTGAGTTGTTTCAAAAGGAGAAAAAGTTTGCGGGGAAGGAGAAGGCGGAGCACCATCAACACGAGCTTGTAAAGATTTTGGAAAAGGCGAAGACAGAAATCAAAAGTCAGAATGACGAGAAGAGGAATAACTTTGTTACTGGAGCTATAAGCGACGCTACAACACAGTTTCGTTCTCTGTTGGAAGATGCTGTAGGGTTTGATCCCTCCGACCCTTTTCATTTCCATGAAGAAAGCGAGGTGAAGAAAGCAGCCAAGCAGGTGATGTACACAGTTATTGAAGACTTCAAAGAGAAACTGATGAATGAGAGCGAAGAGAGTGTGAGGTATAAAGAGCAAACGGTTCGGTCCATACTGGCGTCATCGCTGGAGACACATGTTGGCAAAAATTCACTTCGACGTGCAGCAGCGGAGGGGGAGATGCAGAAAATTGTGGAGGTATCTGCGGAAGCTTATCGTGAGCAGACAGAACAGACCTGTTTTGAAAATCGGTTTTCTGATTTTAACAAGTTTGAGAATTTGCTGGAGTCGATTAAAGAAAACGGCATCAAATCGTTTGACGATCGTAAGAAGCCTGGTTCGGTAAGCTTCCAGAAGTCGTATCGCACTCAGCTGGAGAAGAAAATGGACGAGGCGTATTCCAACTTGAAAAACAGCCACAAGCTCCGACTGCAGGAATTTCAAGCGAAGGTGGACACGTTTATTGGTGAAGCGAGTGATCTTTATGGTACGTTGCTACGGGAACAAATGAAAGTTGTAGAGACTGATGAGGAGGTAGAGCAGATTCACATGTGTGGAGTTGGGAAAGCCATGCAAAGCTTCAAGAACGAAGGGAATCCGTATCCGGAGGGTCACGCTTTGCATTTCGAGTCTTGCAACAAGCTTCAGAAGAAATTGGAAGGGGTGTATCAAACAGCTTTGGAGAAAGCAGCGAAAGCTAAAAAGCGGGTTGAGGATAGCTACAATGCTGCTGTGGCTAAGGCTCTTGACCACTATACTGGTAAAATGAAAGAGATCACAGAGTCGTTTGATTTCATGGTCCAGGAAGATCTCCAATTGGAGCATGACCAAGCGGTCAAGGAAGCACTGAAGATCTATGAAGGGATCGGAAAACTGGGTGTTTTGAAGAACGCGTCTGATTTTACTCAGGTTCTAGTCGATGGCTGTACTAATCAGTTTGAAAAAATGACAGAAGAGAATAAGCAGAAGCACGAACATGCCAAAGTCATCGCTCAAAACACCGTGAACGAGTGTCTCAACAAGTATGAAGAAATTATGAAAGACAGTATGAACAAGTCACGATCACTAGAAGAACTTGACGTTTGTCATCAGCATGCGTTGACTGTGGCCAAGGATCTCTTAATGGAAAGTTGTCCAGGGAAGAACAACGCAGCGTTTATTGAAGAGTATGCACAACAGCTGGAAGAAGCGATTGACGAGACTTTTGATGAACTCAAGGAAATCTTTAGCATGAGGTTGAAGGTGGAAGGGGCAACTACTAAAAGTCTGTTGGTGGATTGTACTAATTTTTATCATAACCAGATGCAAACGCACGTTCAAAACGACAGGTTCCTGTTGCCTCAGACACTTCTTGAGCATCATGCAGCAGCGATCAAGTCTGTTCTTCAACGATTTGATCAGCAGCAGCCGCTGACTCGAAATCAAAAGATGGACTTGAAAACTGAGATGGGGCTGTTGTTTCAAAGGTATCGGATGGAGAATGATATGAAGCTTAACTACAGGACAAAGGGGGAGCCACCTGCTATTGGGATTGATCTGGGGACAACGTACTGTTGTGTGGGTGTGTACTTGAATGGGGAGGTGATCATTATTCCTAATCAGAAGCAAGGTGGGCAACTCACGACACCTAGTTTTGTGGCTTATGAGCAGGATGGGTCTGTTACTGTTGGGGCGCCGGCGAAGGAAAACGCTTTTAGGAATCCAGAGAACACAATTTTTGATGCGAAGCGTATAATTGGTCGTTCGATAAATGATGAGAATCTACAGAACGATATGGTATGTTGGCCGTTTACTGTCGTGAATGATGGGGGTGTTCCTAGGATCAAGTTGTCTAACGGGAGGTTGTTGTATCCTGAGGAGATCTCTGCAGCGTTGTTGAGGGAGTGTAGGGAGATTGTGGAGGATTATCTCAAGTTGCCTAGGAACACGATCAAGAAAGCTGTGATAACTGTTCCTGCGTATTTTGAGGATGGTCAGAGGCAGGCTACAGTGTCTGCTGGGAGGCTTGCTGGGTTGGAGGTGTTGACTATACTTAATGAGCCTACTGCTGCGGCTATTGCTTATTCTCAGAAACGAAGGGATGCGGGGGCGAGGAAGGTGCTTATTTTTGATATGGGAGGTGGGACCTTTGATGTTGCTGTGTTGGATATGAAAGCTGGGGAGATTGAGGTTCTTGGGGTGTCTGGGGATACTCATTTGGGTGGGGAGGATTTTGATGGTAAAGTGATGAGGTATTGTGCGAGGGAGTTTCAGCGGAAGCATGGGGTTGATTTGCTTGTTGGGAAGGACTCGGGTGTGAAGACGGAGAAGGATAGTGCGACAAGGACGATGAGGAGGTTGCAGATGTACTGTGAGAATTCAAAGAAGAATTTGTCGACAGCGTTGACTGTGGATGTTAGTTTGGATGCTATTACGAGGAATCTTGATTTGAACGTGACTGTTAGTAGGGAGGTTTTTGAGGAGATTAATGAGGTGTATTTTAGTAGGAGTATAGAGATTGTTGAGGCGGCTCTGAAGAAAGTTGGGGTTTGTAAAGAGAGTATTGATGATATTGTGTTGGTTGGGGGGTCGACTAGGATTCCGAGGATTCAGGAGTTGCTGACGGGGTATTTTGGTGGGAAGGCACTGAACAGGTCTATACATCCGGATCAAGCTGTGGCGTATGGGGCGGCTATTAAGGCTGCTATGCTGAATGGGGAGACGATGAGGGGGGAGTTGGGGCTGGATAGTTTGAGGATTCAGGATGTTACGCCGTTTTCTTTGGGAATCGAGGATTACGTGAACAAGCTGGTCGTTACCATTCCCAAGAACTCCAAGATTCCTACGAAGAGGGTTCAACCTTGGGTTACAGTTGTTGATAACCAAACGTCTATCAAATTCAAAGTTTACCAGGGTGAGGATTTGGAATGCGCTGCAAACAACAGATTAATTGGTGAATTCGTTTTGTCTAATATACCACCTGCTCTTAGAGGGCATGAACCTGTCGACGTTACCATGGAGATAAACGAAATGAGTATTTTAGAGGTTACAGCAGTTATTCGAAGTACCAAAGGCAGCAATAAAATCATTATCAAGGAAAGCAGGCATGGTATGAGTAAGGAGGAGGTGGACAGGATTATTGGTGAGGTAAGTGTATAGAGTAGAGAGCTGTAGTCATGAAAAGGAAAATAATCTGAACAAAATTATTATTCTTAGTTTGTTGATGGTTTCTTTTGTTACAGGTCGATCCAGCTGCGTGATGGAGGCACTTCGCTAAGAGGAATAGCAGGATATTTTAAATTTGGTCAGTTTCTAGTTTTATCCATTAGTCATGTCTTTATTAAATTCAAACTCTAGTGATACTACTTACTTAATTAATTGCAATTTTTGCACAGCTTATTAGCTGGTATTTAGAACCAATTGCGTAGTTCTAACCCGAATAATTTTATTATCTTAATTAACTTTATTTTATAATAGTAAATGTGTAACAATTTAATGATTGGAATAAACCGTTTGAAGTTTGAAAATTAAGAACGAAATTACATTTCGAAATACGTGTTTTCTTAGATATTCGCTACAGCTATGACCGCTATGTATATTTTAAATGAGTTAACTGACTTTATTCAGGCGATAAACGTTTGTGCAAAAATATATATATAGTTAGTTCCGTTTCTCCTTCTTACCCGTGCTCACCTTTGACCTGAAACAACGCTTCAATACCCTATATGAAATGTACAGCCCCAACGAGTTCATCGTGACTGTTAGCAAGAGAACAAAGAGCCACACGTCCAACTGACGCTTCTTCCACCACGATAACTGAACGTTGTGCGAACGAAGGTGGTCAGTGCTTTCCAACCGGAGTATGTGTTCTGTCCACCAGAGTGCGGTTTCTAACGGGTTCATGGGGCGGTCTAGGAACTGGTTTGTGACTTTTTTAGCGTTTTCTTTGTACCTGCAAGTGGGAATAGAAGCATTTTAAATCAGATTTTTAAATTATAGCAACTTTGAATCATAAAAGATCACACATACGAGTTATCAGTTATAATTTTCCTTATAGCTGCAACCATATCCTCCTCAGTCAACGCGGTAATCTCCATTTTAATCCCAAATCCCCGTTTCTCAGCTAACTGAGCGTTGTAGTCTTGTTCGCTGATCAAGGGGAAGCAGATTAACGGCACTGAGCTGTAGATTGCTTCGTTTACTCCACCGATACCGGAATGTGTGATAAATGCGCGGATTTTTGGGTGTACTGTAATTGGAAATAAAAAACCATTACTGATTTAATTATATTCAGTTTAGCCGAGTGCACTTAGACCCTTACAAAGTAAATCCTGTTGAGGCAACCACTTCTCTACCATAATATGCTTAGGCAGGTTCTCTGGCGTTTTATTCAGCTTCCAAATAAACTGAATGTTTGGAAACTTTTTCAGCGCGTTGATAAAAGTTTGTTGGGCCTCTTCTGGGAAAGTGAGGAAATCCATGAATGAGCCGAAACTGACGTAGATGAACCCTTCTTTTCCTTCGTTGATGAAGTCGACCATATTCTACACGCAAATATTAATATACTCAAGTCATTCAACCATGATCTCATAAATATCAACTGTACACTCATACCTTTGGCAACTCCTTCCTCTTCTCCACCCACGATATACCCCCAACTGGTATCACATTCGGTGGCAAAGCCCTCGAAAACTCTTGTGACGCATGAGTATTCACCAAAACCAAACTAGTGTTCCTCTCCAAATCCGCATAACTCGGGAACTTACTATCCTTCAACCCTTCCTTCGTAATCCTCTCCAAAGCAGGAAGATAGTACCAACTCCTGTACCAACTCCAGAACACGGGCATCACCGCACCAAAGACCCTATGCCCGAATCCCATGTCAATTGGGATCTTGAACATGACGTCAGGGAGCCAAGCACTCTCGTCTGGTAACCCAAACGCGTCGATACACCAAGGGAGTATGGTAATCACACTAAAAATAGCTGTTTTCGCACCATGAGCATACGCGACTCCATACCCACACTCGTTAAACAGCGCGTCAAGGATGACCAAGTCAAACTTTGGAGTTGTGCGGAGCCAGTCTAAGAACCCTTCGTCTTTGTAAATGTTCTCGCAAACTTGGATACCGAATGATTGGACAAAGAACTGACTGATCCGTCCTTTACCTGAGGCTCTCAAGTTGTAGTAGTTGATCCCACCACCGCCGTCTGAGCCCTTTCTCATGTTTTTGAACCAGTCGGCTATACCTTGAGGGACGTAATACTGGATTGTTGGGTGGTTGTTCTTGTTGGGTTTTGGCATTTCTTGGACGAGGAACGTGACGTTGTGGCCCTTTGATGCGAGGGCGTTTGCTAAGGGTTCTTGTGCCAGGCGGTGGCTAGGGCTGCCGAAGCCTTGGAAGAATAGGATGTTTGAGGCGGTGGTGCGGGGGAGTAGTTGGGTGGTTAGGAATATTACGAGCACGTAGCGTGCTAATGGGGTTAAGGGGGCCATAGTTTTAATTGTTCAACGAACAGTTCAGTAAAAAAGTCAGTTGTTCGCCTGCCTTTCTCTGTATGAACTACTGCACTAGTGACTAGTTTTGTTTGTGGTTTTATAAAGCTTGTCTCAACTCAAGTGGTTCAGTTATGTGTGGAATCACATGGAATCCATGTCATGGATTCACTTCACACTCACATGACGTTGATATCTGATTGCTCCAGCATTTGGCTATCGCTGCGTGTATGCAGTATGCACACAATTAAGTCGTTGCATAACACGTCCAATTCTTATATCAGTTTTGTTTTTAAACTCTTTATCAATGTATGTATGCATGTAAATTGTTTATCATAAACCAAAACATTTTTTTTACTTTGAAACATACACTTGCTTGCTATAAGTGAGTATTTTTGGACATCCAATCTATAATGACTAATGACATGTATGGAAAAAAAGTTTAAATTTAACAGTGACAAAGCACTAAAGTAAGTCATGGATAGTTTTATGAATGATACTGGCTATGAATGAATTGGGAATTTTCTGTTTCAAATTTTCAAAGTGAAGCTTGTTAAAGTTAGTGTGCAATGAAAGTATGATAGTAGTTTAAGGGTATTAGTCTGAATAAAGCTAACGTTTCAGCAATTTCAAGCAATGAATATTTATAAATAAGTTTACTTTTAGTATCTCAATTTTCGAATAGTTTTAATCAAGTCACGTAACTTACTACATTTACGATCACAAAAGATTCTAATCAATATTTTTGTTCAAATGGAATGATAACAAGGTTTGCAAAAAGATGTACAAAAGTTATTTCAAAAAGTTCACCATAAAAATGATTACTTCTCATAACATATATTTACACTACACCAAACAAGTCCATAAGTCCAAGTCCAGTCCCATTTTCACAAGAAAATATCAGAAGAGCAGTCCCCACCAGGATACCGCATCTCATGCGCCAAGGTAGGTCCACCAGGCTCCTTACCAAAGTCAACCAAAAAGTTGGGGTTCACTTTCATCCCTCCATTGACAGTATCAACGTCAATTTGGACCATGCAAGTTCCGGTCCTGTGAATTAGTCAAATTAGTTAGTAAAGCACAAACACCATATCACTATTCACCAACATAACCCCACTCACTTGACAAGCTCCCCATAAAACTGCTGATCCCAAGGATAAAACAACGACGTAGTCACGTACAACCGCTCCCCATCCAAACTTAGCTGTATCATCTGAGGCCCTCCATCAACCTTCCTCCCTTTAATAACCAACGGTGCAGGCTGCTCACCCAACTCTTTATCCTCGAGAACCTTGACGTTCCCACCCTCCACAATACTCCCACCAACAAAAACCTGCCCCACTAATTTAGGCTCCCCCAGGCTACTAATGTCATACTGCCTGATATCCCCATGAACCCAGTTGCTAAAGTACAAGTACTTGTCATCCATCGAAATGAGTATGTCGGTGATAACTCCAGGCATGTCGGTTAGCCCCATATGCCAGTTTTCAACCTTTTTACTCGGGACTGAGATTACTTTGGTTGCTGTCCACTTTTCGTTTTCTTGGTGGATGTGGAAGATTGATGAAGCCACTGCACAGCCGACATATGCGTGGGGTTGTTTTGGGTTGTGTAAGAAACGGACTTCTAATGGGGTTATACCCTCAGGGCCGAGGTCGATCGTTTGGGTTATTTTTCTGTTCTTCCAGCTCCAGATGCAGAGGCTTGTTCCGTAGAGGTCTGGGGATTAAAGTAGGAATTAAGGAATGGGTTGTAGGGAATTTTAATACTTTAATATCTGACTGAACCTTACTATTAGCAACGTCATCCAAACTGAACCCTTTCCGGAACGCCTTTGGAGCTCCCCACTGCGATGACACCATCACGTCGAAAGCGGGTTGATACCAAAAGTCGTATCCAAACTGTGTCGACTCTTGGGACCATGCTCCTGTACACAAGTCATATTTAAGTTTAAAAACCACACAGCCACACTTACCACCATCAACAATTTACCCACCCACCTTTAACCTTAAAATCCTCCCTCCCATCCAAAACGAGAAAGTTCCCTTTCGCATTCTCATCCGGTCCATCCCCCATCGTCGAAATCATGATCTCCCCGTTAGCCAAGCAGTGTGCAGTGTGAGGTGCAGATAATCCGTACTTGTGAACCTCCTCTGGCTCGATTGTCTTGTGTATCTTGGGGTTCTTTGCGTCGGATACATCTACAATGTAAATCCTGTCGCTGTTTAAACAGGGTAAGATCAGCTTGTCCCTTTTCATAGAAGGGTCGTGGTTGCAGCTGCTGCAAGTGTTCCAGCCAAAGTGGTGGAGCTCGTCTTTGATCTTTTGGACGGGCATGTGGAGTCGGTTGAGTACCTTTGTGTGGGATAATTAACTTGTGTGAATATTAATTTAGTATAGTTGCAAATAAGGTTAACTGACATACCTGGCAGTAAGTCTTACTGTCAGGGTTAACGTCCACAACAGCAATGTAGTCGGGCTTTCCATCGACGGTTGCAATGCAATTAACGTAAAAGATCTCCTCCCTTGGTCCCTTCATCGCGTGTTCGGGGGAACAGTACCCTGGTCCTGATGTGCGTGACATTGTGAAGGTTTTAAAGATTTTAGTCAAGCAAACTTAAAATCCTAGCGAATTTTCCTGGTAAACGTACAAATGATTAAGAAGACCAAACTACAAATGCCTAGGTCTCATTCCTCTCTGGCCAGATCAACTTCTCTTGGCAGCCTACTTTGCAAACTGGAAACATTATGACATTACATGCATGCAGCAAACCAGTTTAGCTTTATGGAATGATGAATTGTGAATATTATGTGAGGTTTATGTTGAGTAGACTTGTCATTTTGAACACGCAACGTTGTTTGTGTTCCAAGTATATTTTTTATGATTCACGCTAAATTAGCATTTACGCGTTTGGTTTGTACAGAGTGCCAGGATAATGACAATGAAAAATGTGTTTTTAACACACAGTGGGGAAGAGTTTAAGATAAGTGTGTGGATGTATTGATTTTGTACGTTGATATGGTGATAGGAAGGAGAAGTGTGTAGTTTATCGAGACATGTAAT
>JAQFXM010008715.1:0-10351 GCA_034693345.1 Entomobrya multifasciata | reverse complement strand
ATCATTGTTCATCACTGCCATTTGTCGCAATATTATCATCGCAGCGGCGTCATTATGGTCGCTATTACAGCGGGTTTTTTTCATATTCATTTTTGTTTGGAACACCAGAAGAGTGAATGGAGATAAGTGATGGTGATGGCTTGATTGATTGATTGATGGAATATTGATTTTTGGTAGAAGGTGTCGGTAAATATTTATTGCATCAGTAAAAAATATGTATATGATATTTAAAAGACGTAATTAGTAAAAGCATACCTAATTACTTAATCATGGAAAATATTTGTCTACTGTTAAAAAAACAATGCACAATTAATTATTAATTAAAACCATCAGAGCACTTGCACATTACATTGTACCCAATGTCATCCGTCACACGTCACGTCGAGTCGTTATTTTTTTCGTATGACAGCCGTCTCTTTGTCTATCTAATCGATATTATAATTTATAATCCATATTTTGCGTATTTTAATTGTAATTGTAATACTATTTTAATTATTCATTTAATGTACCCATGCTAAGTTGATTACTAATTGTTGTTAATTGTATTTTTGCACTTGCTCTCTCAACATAAAGCTGAACTGCAAAAACGTAACGTAACGTAAACGGTAAAAATTGTAGTCCACTCCGCTGACTCCAAAACTCACCCAAGCAAACTTTAAAAAAAAATTGACGCCGGTCTGGTGGGTCCGCGACGCGGCCTGTCCAAGAGAATTACTTTTTCTCTTTAAAATAAGATGGATGATAGAATACAAGTTGCTTTTCAGTGAGTATCGACAATTATTATTTTTTGGTTTTTAATTTTCTTTTTTCAAATTTTTACAACTTATTTCACTAATTTATTTCTTTAACTAAAAAATGCTTCCGCAAAAATTCACGTTTATTAACGTTTAACATTTTTTGTAATTATAGCTTTTTGTAAATAACAATGGGGACATGCACACTGTCGAATAGCCATATTCTCTAGTTTTTGAGTAGCTGCAGCCTCCTCCAAAAACCCTTTAAACTTAAATGTCTGACTGAATGTAAATACACTTTAATTGACCACTTTTACTAATTTAACATTTTAAAATGCACTTGGCCGTGTACTTAACTATTTACTTACTCTAAACTGTTTTACAAAAACTGGAACTTGTTATTGTTTGCTGGATAAAAATAGATTTTTTTAGTGGAGCATTGTTTTCTAAAGTTATTTTGTTTATCTTTTCAGGACGCGAATGGGAGAACAAGTCGTTAGAATGACGTCAACTTTGGTGGAAACGGTTTCCATCAATTATGAAGATTTCAACGAAAGCTTTCTGACCTGTGGAACATGTCTCTGTACTTATGATGGTGGGGAGCATACGCCCAAGTTGCTTCAATGTTCTCACACAGGTAATTAAACATAATTAAGTGATTAAGTTGTAAAACCATATGCTTGATGTCAGTTGTATAATGTCATGTCATCCTTTTTCAGTATGTCTTCAATGCCTCGGTCGAATCGCTGCAGCAGCAGCTCCACCCCAACCAATTTTAACGTCGGCTAATACCACCTCATCCCCATCACCCTCAACGTCATCGTCAGGTACACTTCCAAGACATGAACCTGTGGCTACATTCAGATGTCCAATATGCAGGGAACTAATAACAGTACCTAGGGGTGGTGTAGCAGCGCTACCACCATCATTTTTAGTAAATCAATTGTTAGGTAAGTTTCCGCATAGCATAAGGAATTCAAAAGTATCATTTCTAAAAGAATGCAGTATATCTAAATCTAAAATCTATGCCTGCTGTGTTTGTATGCAGATCTGATGGCCTCGCAGAGACGTGAAGTGATTCCTAAATGTTCCACCCACACAAATCAGGAACTTTTATTCTGTGAAAATTGCGACTCTGTGTTCTGTGCTGCATGTAAAACCTCACCTCATTCTACATCGCAGTCTGGGAGCCATAATGTGATACCTTTTGCAGTGGCTATTAAGCGAATGTCAGAAATTCTGCTGTACAAGGCTAATGAATGTCTGTCTAAAGTAAGAATAATTATGTGTCTACAAATCTATCTTAAGAGGCTCTAAAAATTGTTTACACAAGTCACGCAGACATTAATTAAAATTTATTCCCTTTTTTAGCTTGACGAAGCTGCCGAATGCATATCAGATGAAGTGAGAAGATTAGGAGATGCCGAAAATGCGGCCTGTGATGTTGCCGAAGAAGCCTTTGAAGAAGCGGTCCGCCTGTTACAGAAACGTAAACAACAGTATTTCGCGAAAATTAAAGAAATCGCTGGCGAAAAACGGGAAAAGTTGAATGAACAATTGGAATTGATTGAAAAGGAGAAGGCGAAAGTGAGAGAATCCTGTGATGGTCTAGAATATCAAGTTGAGGTAAAGTTTATTGACACCAAAACCTGCAAAAAATGCTTAAAACTTCAAAAAAATGATGCTCATACTTTACTTTTTTTTGTTTACAGGTGCGCCATATTACCAAAAGAATCTCAGAACTTTCCTCCCAACTCGACTCTTTCAGCTCACTCCGTCACCCCCGAGAAAACGCCTACATTCTCTGCAAAACACAAAGTGACTTGACCTCATTGGAAACTGCCGTTTCTACAGATATCCACACCTCTACCACATATCCTCCTCTTTGTAGTCTCAAACTACAAAACAACTCTATTCTCAGCGTTGGCATTGAACTGGAAGTAGTCCTGGAAACTAGAGACTATCACAATGATGTCAAGAAAATAGGTGGAGATCCCGTCAGTGTCAAGGTAACAAGCCCATCTGGTCAAATTCTACCAGCTACCAAAGTCTCATTAGTGGACAATGATGATGGAACTTACACCATCACATTCCGCCCGGATGAAACTGGCCAGTATTCAATAACAGCAAAAATCTTTAACCGTCCGATTAAAGATGAACTTTTCCAGATTGAAATAAGTCCTCACAATGATCCTATCAAAGTTTGGGGGAAAGGGGAGCTCTGTCAACCAGTAAGCATTGCTAAGAATGATCAAGGGGATTTATTCATTTTGGATACTGGAAACGCTCGAATTGTAATGCTGGACAAGAATCTAAATATTATTCGCGTTCTGGAGAATGGTACATTGAAAGGCCGAAGTTGTACTGGGATCGCTTACTCAGTAGCAACGGAAAGTGTGCTGGTAGTCAACTGGAGAACAAAAGAGGTTACCAGTGCCTCCCCCGTGGATGGCACAACAAAGTCTACATTTACTTATCAAGGTTTTGTGGAGCCTATTGGTATATCGGTTGATCGCAAGGGGAATGTCTTTGTGGCAGATAATGGAGCTAAGTCGATATTCGCTTTTGATTCTGAGGGTGGTTTTAAGTACGCTATTCAAAGAGACAGTTTCGGATTGTTGGGTGGAGTTTGCGTGAGTCCGGATGACAAGACAGTTGTTGTTGCGGATACTTCGTTGTTTGTCATTAGTGGGATTGGAGCAGCGCAGAAACTGGATAGGGAAATCAAGGTGCCTGGAAAAGGGAGATTTGGTGGAGTGGTCGTGGATTCTCAAGGAGTTATCGTGGCTACAAGGACAGAGAAGAATAGAAGCTTTTTACAAATTTTCCAGGATAACAAGTTGACGTCGACAATTGACTCGTTTAACTCAAAGCTGAGAAGACCTTCGGATGTGGCTTTTATTGGGAAAAATCATGTGCTGGTTATTGACTTAGGGAATGATTGTGTAAAACAGTATCGATACAAGTAGACAGAAAAATATACATATATGCTTTCATTTTTCAAGGCATCATTATTAAAAAAATTTGCTTTAACTTTTTGTTAAAATCTTTCGTTTTTGCGGGTCCTATGAATATGTACAATTTATTGTTATATTAATAATAAACTAATTTTTAAGCGCTTTGTAATTATTCTTTGTTGTAAAATTTTTCAATTTTGTTGTTACACACTTGTTACATACCTAAATTTGCTTTGTACATATTCTGTTACTGTTAAATTTTTTCACATCGAAAAAAATCTAAGGTTTAATCATTTAAAACTATGCTTTTTGGAATATTGACTGTGTAAGAAAATGAGAGAAACGAGTTTAGCGAAATGTACCGATAGAATATTAAAATATCAGCATTTATTAAACAAATAAAATAAATTCATCATCATCACGTCAAAAAATACGAGAAAAAAAGTATTGATATTTGAGTGCTATATTTACCAAGTAAGACTGTCAAGATGTAAAGTAGTAAAAAATGGTTGCAGCAGGTCAAGGTCAGGTACTGTAATGTAAAAAAATACGTAATCATAATTTACTAACACCAATAATTTATATTTAGTTAAATAGAGAGAAGGATTTCTTATATAAAATTTAGTTGATTGATTGAAGTTTGTTTTTTTCTTGAAAAAGTGATTGATAAAATGACATACCTGTGTGTAGGGTGTCATTTTTGTCATGTTGCCACTAGATGAGCTGTTATGAAACTAGTTGGAATTTTGGAATGAGGTGAGCAGAGCAGATGTACTTATCAAAACGTAAAGTAAAAAAAATCCTGTTAGTTGACACTAGTCAGAGGAAACGTAGACTTTGTATTTGTACTTATTATCAAACTACCTTACGTACATATTACATTACATCACACACGCATTTGTTTTTTTTCTTTTGTGCCACTTAATTTTTTGTTATTTTTAAAATCGTTTTATAAATTAATTGCATTTAAAGAAATAGTTGTAAACAAATTTAATCGTTAAAATTTTAAAATATCTATTTGTAGTTTTTACATCACGTAATTGTTTTATAGAAATGTTTAATGAACATAAATCGCTAATCTTCGCTCGTTGATAAATCGGTAGATGAATAGAAAGTCGGAAGATTGCCGAGGTCGTTTTTTTAGTATATAAAATAGATATTTATACATCACTTGATTTTTTGTTGTTACCAAGAATTAAATTAAAACCAAATTAATTTAATGTTGTATATTTATGAGAATATGATCACCACATCACAAGCCATTGCATTTTTTGCATTGGCTATCTTCGTATGATTTTTTTGTGTTTTTTTGTTATATTTTGTAGAAATAGACATTAAAAATTTTACTGGAAAGTTGAAAATTTATGCGCATGAATTTATTGAAATGCATTTTAAGATGGAGGTAAATATTTTATGGTGATAATGTAACTTTACTGTTGATGAAAAAGCATAATCACGTTACACGTTACGTTACATTATCAAATACTATAGTAAACATGAAGGATAAGTCATCACATCACATGCAATAAAATTGTACTTTCAATCATGGGAATATGATAAGATGACAGAGAGGTTGATGAATATAAAAAGTGAGAAAACTAAATATGTATCGATATTTAACGAGAAATAAAACGGAAATAAATAGATTATTCTGGAAAACCGATAAAATTTGGGAACACAGTTAAAAATTTATTTTTTCATACACATTACATTAATTGCATATTTTTAAAACTGACAAAGTATCTACCTTAAACTATTAGATAAATTTGCTTAAACAAATTTCTTCCATCAATTTTCTAAAATTCACTACTAGCCGTACTCATAAAACTAGCCCTAACACTTTTCCTCTTATTTTTCTTCGTATGCGTCGCCAAAATCGACTTTTTCGCTCTATTCTTATGATCCTTCTTAATACTCTCCGCCTCACTTGTTCCCACATCCTCTGTGGTTCCTCCCAACTCCAAAATTTCCCTAGCCAAAGCCTTCCCCGTTTTCAATCCTTTCTTCTGCTTGTCCTCCATTGTCACTCGATTAAACAATTTCTTCTCATTTTCCACCACCTTTTCCACATCCATGTCCTCCTCATCTTTAACCATCCCAGCCGGTCCCACTTTACTGCTGTGTACTGACTTGCGATATCCCCTCCGAAATCCATACTCTCTCCGCTTGCTAATCAAATGCATTTCAATCACGTACAACTCCACAGTCAAAAACTTGAGCAGTTGATAAATGCAAAATACTGTTGTAAAAACAATCAAGTAGAGAGTCATCGGATGTTCACCATAAATCACGTTAATTGCACAAAGCAAATGCTCCGATGCCACTCCACACACAGCTATCAACAAAATCATGGGTATACTTTGAAGAAATACGTAAACTCCAATAATACGACCTCTCCGTCTTCTCCACCAAACTGCCAAAAAGATGATTGGATTTGTGAGATAAATTATAAAAATTGCTGCACCCCACAAACGAACCATTAATCTAATTCGGTTATCATAACCGGAAGTAATGGGATGACCAGCGACTTCTTTCAAATAGTCCCCAGGATCTCCTGGAATGGCAACCTTGTTTTCGTAATTGCTACATTTTTCATCCAAAGTTATTCTTGTTTGGTTAATATATAAACGTTCTTCTGTCCAGTCAACTGCTTGAATCAATTTACCATTTTCTACTTCCCAGTCTTGGAATCTTCGAAATTGGTAGAGGTCAACGTGATTTACGAATTGGCCATCTACGAAGCCTGATCTACCTCCGTGGTTGACGTAGAGAAATTCTGCGATGGTTGTAGGGAGAAGGAGCATGGTAGACCAGATTGCGTCAAAGATGGACAGTCCAACGACTACTTTTTGGAGGGGTTTGGTTTCCAGACATTGCCAGTAGTCGGCAATGTCACGGAGTTTTTCCCGAAAACAGCAAAGGCCAAGTCTACGCATTTTTATGCAAATTTTCAGAAGTTTATTGGATTTCTCAAAAATTAACTATTCAAAATTAAAAGGGTGAGCAAGTAAAAAATATGTCGAGTAAGATATCTCATAAATTTTTGGAAATTTAAGCATGCGTAACGATAGTTTTCGAAAAAATTAAAAGACAAATTTGTACTGATTGGTTTTTCAAATTTTTATTTTATGTTTTGATCCCAAATCCTACGTCGGTGTCATAACATAAGCTGCTTGTGATTGATGTTTATCATGTCGCTTGTGAGTAGGAAGGAGGCTAACCGTAAAAAAATATATTCTAATGGAATAACTAGCTATATTACACTACAGCTAATCCAATAAAATATATTTTACTCTTGAAACAGGTACAAAAACACAGATCTAGAAATAATACCACCGAATTTTACAAAATACTCAAATAAGCGTTTTTAGAACTTTGATGATTTTAAGAAATCAGGTTATATTTTTTACCTTTTTTAATAGAATCTCTTTCTTCACATTTAAAAACATGTACAGGAACAGGATACTGTTTTTTTATATACTGATATTGTATACAGCTTATTTATAAATATTGCGTACAAATAATCAAATATTTTTTTCATTTCAAGTTTCAAATACTTCTGAAAGAATCACACAGACAAAAAAACGAAACACATAAATATACACACATTTAATCATCATTTTTATAACTCTGGAATTTTCTTTTTTGTTTTAGTGCGAAATTTTATCTCACATAACATGACCAAAAAGGTCATACATAATATTGATAAAGAATTGTTAAAAAATTAAAGATTGATGTTTAAATGATTTCCAAGTCGGTTCATTTCTTTTTCTTCTTTTCTTTAGTCTCAGTGACTTCAGACTCACCAGATCTTTGAGGGCGGACCTTTTGCCAGTTTAGGGGCTTGCGGCGATATATAGGCCATGGGGGAATGGTAAGCTACAGAAAAATTTCAAAAAAGAACTCATTAAAGATAATCCATCTTGGTAAGCCATTAAAATATATTCATAATAAATTGTGATTATAAAGCTTATTTAAACATTTTATATAACTTACAATTGCAGCCAATATAAATCCAGCACCTAAAATTCTTACAGTCTCTGAAAACTGTTGAATGATGTATCCCCAAACAAATCCTACAAACTGTAATAAAAAATAACAACCAAAATGATTATTCATTTAACTTAACAAACTTATTTGACAAGCAGGTGTATACGACGTAATTTTTACGATACCGTTTGCTCCTTTAAAAATAACTTTTCTCAACTAACCCCAAATAACAGGATAATGATCCTCGACAATTTCTCAGCCCTGGCTTGGCCATCATAGTCCTATAAACAATCAAACAAAAAAACACCAATAAGTCCAAATTGTACAACATACAAATTTACCGAGATTGAGTTACAATAACCATAACAAAATTTCAAACCAATTTTTAAAAAAATGAACTAAAAACTTAATCTATTTTGTGTTTAGAAACTCACCATATGAAGCGTATTATACCAGTCGACAAGACCCATTCTGAACAATTATTTCAAACCTATAAAAACCATTCAAAATCAGTTAATTAAATGGCTTAAACAAACCTTCAACAAAAACAATCAGTCAAATTTTAAAACTCAAATTGAAACCCAAAATCCTAAAGTAAACTTTGCATAAAATACACAAAATTATGAGAAAACTTAAATAACTCACCTTCTCCTCAATTAAACCCCTTCAATAAACTAAAACACAGTTTTAAATTAACTTTTAACCAGTCGGCTGTTCTGTTCTGATGACCCTTTCACAATTTTTTGACAGAGGTGGTAAGTTTTCAGAACAGTAAATACATTTGCCACGTATGCTACTTCATACAGATACTTTTATGTATACAAACAGTACTAAATCCCAAGCACATACATTTTAAATACACCTCCTTTCCCAGGGCATTGTAAGACAAATGAAATGCGTTAGTAACATGTCCCAATGTTTACCCACAACACAAAAAAACTGTCTATCAAGCAGAAGCAGGCGAAATGCCAAAAGCCAAGCAGATACCTAAACCAGCTGTAGTCCACATGATCATACAACAGATACTTCATCCATCAGATCAGCGTTCATGCTTCCTTTTCGCTGCATAAAATGAAAAAATAGAAGATCCGCTTTACTTTTTAGCTGCGCTGTTCTGTTTCACACGAAATCCTTTCTACTTAAAAATTATATTGCTAAAAAATATGGATGATGATAATGATGACGGCCTACGTGAGTGACTTGCTCCATATAAATTTTTCTGCTGATCTTCAGACTGTGATTTTTTGCAGCTGCTGGAAAATTAAAAAATTACATCACAAAGTTACAGATATGCAATGCATTTTGTATAGCTGACTGACCTTAACCCTTTGGTTAAGACAAGTGTATGGACACCGGACAGTGGGCATTTGCTTGTCTGTGGACTGTAACTTTGTTGAAAGGGTTAAAAGTTTAAATAAATAAGACATGTGGATGCCCGCAAGCACCATGTGAAAGGGTTAAAATGTTGAAAGGAGATCGGAATATTTAACTAGTCAAAAATACAACGAAGAAAATTTAATTTGGAATAATTAATAGTTTCTTCCGTTGTGACTGTTGTTCCTAAACATTGAAGTAAAACAAAGGAAAACATTTGACAACGAGAATAAAGCGTACCTGCAAAATACTCAATTTGCTAAGTCATTTAAATTTGCATATTTAATTTGTTATAGTTTTTAAAAACGTAACAAAGTGTGCAAAAAGCTAAAGAACAAAAAAGCAGTTTTCAGAAACATATATAAAACTGTAACGTTTAACGTTACATAAAACAAGAAATTTAATTAAAGTTTATGGAAAAAACCAAAGTCAAGTTTTTAAGTTGACTAATTAACTACGGTTCATTGACACTATTTCAGCGCAGTTATGTTACTATTACGTGTGCAATAGAAAGCGTTAATTTTGTGAACAAAGTAAATGCTCAATTAATTGTACAAAAATATTTTGCCAACTTTGATTGCTAAATTCATCATCATCCCTTTATAGCGAAGTGAAACGTGATTAAAAGTTAATGACTCATCTTTCTTTAGTGTAGTGTGGCTCTGGGTGTAAAAGTATCAAAAATTCTTAATAAAAGTTTTTACTGACACCAATTATTGTAATCGGACAAAAGTAAGTAAAAAATTATCCATATTACAAACTTAGCAAATTTCAAAAATAAAATTGTGTAGCCAACAACAGTTTGTACTTTTGTGACTAAAATAGTTGAAGCTAAGTATTGCTGGTTGAGTTTGGAGCCACCCCATTTTTAGAATTCTCGAAAACGATTTTTCGTAGCAATTTAGATAGACCAGCCGTGCTAAGTTAAGACGAATATAGTTTGAAGCCAAAATTAATGGTTGCTAAGGTAACCATCTCATATATATATTGTTGCACATCACTTTTAAACACCGACTCTTTTTTGACAATGCAACCACAAAAATTACAACAAAGACATCAATAAATATGAACTACCAATTTTAGGACAAAGATGGCATCCAAGTTTTAATTTATAATTTATCATCTCTAAACACCCATTTCATTTTTCAGCTCATTCTTCTTAAACTATAACCATTTTAATATTTTTTTCTTAAATGCTATGATATAACAGTATAGGCTACACATTGCATTACATATTGCCATTTTTACTAATCACAAAATTCTTCTTGACTTTGACCGTCAAAACTAAAATATTCC
>JAQFXM010008714.1:0-10352 GCA_034693345.1 Entomobrya multifasciata | reverse complement strand
AGTTGTAATAAAACAGCTGTTCTGTTACCAGACTTTGAAGCAAACGAACTGTACTATGATCTTAAACGAAATAAGTTTAGTGCATTTTTGGGAAGTGATTTAAATATTTCCACTTCTTACGGCTTTACGTTTGTTAGGCGAGCTAATTTGCATGTATTAAGCAGAATTAACGGATTATATGCTGCTGGCTTGTGGAACTGGTGGACAAAAATGCTTGTTGATTTTATGACTCAGGTGAAAGGCGGCTTTCTTGGAGATGGGAGCACTCCAACAAAGGCATCAGATATGAATGGAAATATTGTGGTTGTATTTTTTATTTATGGAGGTGGGCTAGCAGTTTGTCTGATACTCTTCACAATGGAATACTTAATATTTCACAGGGGAATATTTTGGTTAACACTGTATCTATTGAATAAAGTTCATTCTACGAAAAAGTGAATTTGGCGCAATTTGGTAATGCCAAATTGGTGTTATATTTAATGCACTTTTAAGTTTTTCTGTTTTATTTAAAATAATTTGTGCTTAAGCCAACGAGTTTAGACGTAAAAATGTTTATGCAGACTCAGTTTTGGGTGCCCTAATTTATAATAATTTTGAACTATTAATTTTGCAACAAATTTTCTTAAAATACCACGTATTTTAGTGTTCCTACATTAATTGATACAAAATCATTGATTTTAGAAAGCAATGGATTAGGTATTTCACTTACAATCTGAATTATTTTAACCCGAATGCAAGTTCTCCATCGCTACCAATCCTGATAAAACTCTATCGTTAGAGAAATTTGACTGAATATGATTGAAATATCTGTACAGTGTAGATTGATGAAATACAGTTAATTATGGTTAATTAGTTGCTTTGTGGTTCTTACTGCTGTTGCAGATCAATATATGAATTCGATTTTTGGAAGAAATATAGTAACAGTTTAACTAATGTAATACATAATACATTTTTAAACAATAAATTTGACAAATGAATTGTACTCCGTCGGAAAATGATTGACTGATTTACGCAAACAATCCACAACTCGTTTGTTTATTAGATCAAATATTCTTTGCAAGCATAATTATTTGTCTATCAGTAAACTGTAAGCGTCATTAATAGATAATATCGTCTCATGGCTATTTTGATAACAAAAACATACGTAATAACAAATCAATGCAAATACATTTATAGTTTAAGTTTGGGCACAACGTTTTCAGAAATAAACCGAATTTCGCGGTTAACTGAGTACTTTAATTTCATATCATTGGATATAGTTTACATCCTGACAAAAATACTTGCATGTAAATATCAATATGTTGCTATTTGCAAAACTATACATGTGTTGATGCCTTATTTAGCAATAAATGTAATAAATATGTTAGTATTGGTCTAGCGTCACTTGACCGACCGACACTTTACCTCTTAACCGAAACGACAGAAAGCCAAAATTTTAAGAACGAACGACACTTGAGTCTAAACATGTCTCTACTTGTCCCAGTTATCTCGTAATTTTAACCAACTATAACGAATTTATTGCAGACATAACGTAACTCATTGCGAAACTTCTAAACCCTACGTAATCCACCCCACTCATTACGTTACTTATTTCAGCTTTCCGTCAAACAAACTGACAAAATTCATGAGACCCGTGAAAAATCGTTAATGACATCTCATGCACGAACTCACAAAAGTTGAATAACTATAAATATAGTAACTTATTTCCAATAAACTGTAGCCCTGTAAACATGAAATATTTTATTCCAGATCTCGCTGTAGGATATTTATTTACTATTCCAGAATTTGCCAAATCTTTGAGCATTTTCGTGTACACTTTTTTGTAATAGTTTCGAAAGTATTTAAAATTGTGTTTCCATACATAAGAAACCATTTTATTAAATAAAACTCGACACAGGAGTATTAAAAATGTATGGTGTATTAAGAGATGTAAAATATGTCGTTTAATATAGTGTCCAGTCAGACATGACCTTAAACGTTTCTCAAGATGAATACAGAGTCAAGGAATTACCCTATGACGAACGGCATAAAAGTAATTTACGTTTCAGTATCCTCATCAAGCAGTAGTCCTGTAAAGAAGAGGTCTATACAAACTCGCAGAAATTGAAGAAAAATCTGGTTAATTGGAATTGTTACAAGAATGTGTATTTAGTAAAACAATGCGGTATTTTTCACTAAAATGAAGCTGAACATTCCTTTTTCTTTGATGTGATTACGTTGAAAGCCTAACAGCATAACATTGTGAGTTTAACATGACTTCTTTACAAGTTCACATCAATTCTAAAAAATGGAGATTACATTGGTTTCAATTAGGCTACCCAGTAAAAATTTAGACGCTTTTGTTGGAAAGTCTAATTTCAGGATTCCACAAGCACTGTTTTCAAATTTATGGATATCGTTTTTGTTGAAATAAGGATGCACGCGCATGAATAATGTTAATGCATTTGTAACAGCATGTATCATGCATCCATATAAACATTTATGAATTTCACAAGAACTTTTGTTTTCAGGAATTCTGCGTTTTACAACCAAGTTTCGAGGAGAGAAAAAAATATATTTTGCATTTTGAATCGCAGAAACACGACAATTCTCAACGTTTATCGGATTTGATAAAGAATTTTTGATTTTTGCTAAATATTATTATCTAATACAGTAATTTGTAGCGTGTGTGTGTATTTATTTCATAGTATTTGATGAGAAGTCGAATGAAGGTTAAAAACAGAAATAATTCTTTGATATTTGGCCGCATGCTGACGAGCCACGTCATGAAATAAACTACCATCCTCAATTATACTTAAGGTTTAAAACCAAAGGGACAGTTTTGAAGGTAGATTATGAATTGCAACATTACTCACTAATAAAACCGTAGGATACAGAGAAGTTATAAAATTCGTTGAACTTTCTTTAGAAATTGGTGATCAAATGGACAGTTCTGATACTGAATGAAATTGTAAACGTCGTCAAGAATACACTAATCATTTATCTTTGATTTTTGTCACCCCATTTCATGCAAAAAATAATCAACAAACCTTCGTGGGATATAAATAGCCGTAAAGAAGCTTCTTCAACAATTAGTAATTGGGTTTAAAATGACAGCACTTTAGTGTCATGATGAAGAAGACGCTCGCTGTTTTAAAGTTCAAGCTACAAAATATTGTCAGAAGA
The DNA here is from genome assembly GCA_034693345.1 of Entomobrya multifasciata. Classification (NCBI taxonomy): domain Eukaryota; kingdom Metazoa; phylum Arthropoda; class Collembola; order Entomobryomorpha; family Entomobryidae; genus Entomobrya; species Entomobrya multifasciata. Next base: position 7,187 of record JAQFXM010008714.1, on the reverse strand, counting down.
ATTTCAAATCGATTTTGTTTACCTTCAATATTGATAATTTTATTTCAATAAATATCTTAAGTGTGTTATAATGAACGCGTATTGCGTCAGTTTTATGGTAAACATGAGATAGTCTTGTAACTGTATTAGAACATTACCGTCATTGCTTTATTATAAGTTTAAGTAATACGAATTAAAAGAAATAAATCTAGAATTTAACAAGGGTCGGTTTTTCAATCTGTAAGTTTATTTTAAGATAAGTTTCTGACATGTGTGCATTATTTTATTGCAATATAAAAACTGTCAATTAAATGCAAATTTTGCGATATCATCTGATATTCGCACTTTTCACAATTTTTTTGTGATACTGGTTCTAATTTACTTGCAATTTAGCTAATGTAAATCAAGTTATTGGGATATAGAGGGAATTACGAAGCAGACACTTAAATTTGTTTACTTTGATGTAACAGCACTTAAATGACATTATTATGCAGACATCAAATTATTTCTCCATAACACACTTATTTTCACATTTACAGAATAAAACAAGTATGAAATTATGAAACTGTTGCAATACCTTAGCTATTGTAATTCCTGTTTCTTTATCCATGCAAAGTTATGTAGTTAAATCCTTGTGCAAATTTAGGGTATCACAGGATTTTCGTAACATGTAATTATTTTAAGCACAGCAAAACACCGTAATTGTAATTAATTTACATGACATGATAATTTCCAAAGTAAGTTTATAACGAGTTCAAGCAAAGTATAACATGATAATAAAATAATTTTTGCAGGATTCAACTTCAGGTGTTGCTTTTTACCGTTTATAGTGTCGTAATGCTGTAATATATAATTGTAAAGATTGTCGTTCGCAAACTACTTTATATCCCATCACTACCAAAGTCAAACTAATTTTTGCTGACTAGATCAAGGTTGAAATGTTACTCTTTTCTTGTATTTAGACAATTTAGTTGTCTTTGGATACTTGTTGCATGTAACTTGATGCACTCAAAAATCATCCTATACAAACCTCCAACGTTTACCTCTGTATCAATAATTCTTTACTTTGTCATAACTCAGGTTTATTTTCAAATATATATTTACATTTCACGGGTAATTTATGTAGTGTAAAAACAAAATGAGGAAATGCAACTTTCATAATCAGGCCTCAATCCTATTGTAAATTTTACAGTTATGTTAATCGATATTGTGCTTTCATTTCAGGCACTAAATTGAGAAAATGCTTGATATATTTCCCTTGGTGATATATAAATCATTATATTTCTATTCTAACATCTTATGATTTTGTGATCATGTTTTATGTTTTGAAATGATAAGATATAAAAATATTTGAAAAACGCATAACAACTCGTTTCAAAAAATGACGGATAAAAGTAAGCAAAGGAAACTAACGTAAAAGTATATTAAATATATTGCAAAAATGTTTCAATGTTCTTAAAACGATTCAGTTCTAAAATCAAAAATGACAGTGCTTCAAAATTACACGATGACAAAGTTCCCTTTTCATTGTAACTTTCTCCAAGGTTCTGTGGCAGATAGAAAATTTCCCATTTTAAGAAAGATGCTTACAAAATACTTAGTTTATTTAGCTCGTCTGCTTTCCACCACCTCGTCTTGCCATTACATTGAGGCGCTCTGCTTTCACTGAGCTCAGTCTGCAAGCGGCTTTTCATCTGTACGGATCTATTTTCTCCATGTCAGTTTATGTTAAGCGTAGAAAACTTTCTCGATACTTAATAACGTTCCATGTATAAGCTTTCAATCAACAGCAAATTAAACAGTTTTTCGGTAAATGAGCTCAAATTTCTTCACCCGAAGGATCGATATTAAACTAATAAAATGTTAAGCAAGCACTTAGATTAATTTATATTCAGCTGTACAAGTTAGAGCTTAAGGGTAATCTGAGACACCACAACTTATTATTAATTAAAATCTGGTCACAATCATTTGTGTTCTCCAGAAATTACCATGTCTTTATTTTCGTCACTTAATTATCTTCTAACAAGAGCAGCTTCAGCTATTCATCAAAACATATCAACAGATCTGCATTCAAATCTGATGCTTGATTATAGCCAGAATTCTGGCAACAATTCGAATGGCTTATCAATAAAAACATTGTTGTCAAATTTAAGTGGCTTACCCACTTTAACAAAAGCCTACATGGAAAATAACTACACCAATTTCAGTGAAAGTGATGAGCAATTTCATAACGAAACATATCCAAATGCTGACTATTTACTGGAAAGTTGGTGGAACATATTTGACGAAAGATACCTGAGACATGGCTGGGGATGGACAATCACTCTAATCATAGCTTACTTGATAATTCTTGTTGTTGGGGTGATTGGAAACGTGATGGTAATTCTAGTGGTTTTACTACGACCGCAAATGAGATCTGTGACGAACATGTTCATCATGAATTTGGCAGTGGCTGATTTATTCGTCATCGTGTTTTGTGTACCTTCAACACTCTTGGCAAATATTATTGCTCGTAAGTTATCCACAACTGTTTTGCTTTCCCTTTTTAATACATCTAAGGATCATTGAATAAATTTAAATCACTGTGTTTTTGTTTCGTTTCACAGCTTGGATACTTGGAACTTTCATGTGCAAAGCTGTAGCATATATTCAAGGAGTTTCTGTATGTGCTTCCGCATATAGCTTAGCTGCAATATCATTTGATAGGTATGTCAACTGTTTCCTGTTAAAAATTTAATAAGTTTATCAGGAAATGTTTCAATGGTCACTAATATTTAGATTTAAAACATTTCATGTTAATTGTTGATTACAGATGTCAGGCAGTTTACCGAAATTATGAGCGACCTCGCGGTTTTTCTCAACGCATTTGTGTTGCAACTGTTTTCCTAATTTGGGCAGCGGCTGTAACTTTGACCATTCCATGGGCAGCTATATTTGAGGTTAAAATATCAGAATATGATGGACTAAGCTACTGCGTGGAAATCTGGAAAGTAGAGACACATGGAAATATATACTTTCTTGTCGTTACCCTTCTTTGTTTTTATGCCATACCCTTAGTGCTAATTTTTGTCTCAAACTGGATCATTTATTGTCACGTGTCCCATCGTAGAGTACCAGAGGATTCTTCTCAATCTTCAGCACCTATCAGAAAAATGCATAGACAAACCAAACATGATGTGCTAAAAATGCTTGGAATCGTTACCCTCACGTTTCTTTTCAGCTGGTTGCCATTATATATACTTGTAATCGTTATCAAATTCTCAGATAATATAAGCGAGACGGCATATGACATCCTGGGAATTTTGATGCCTATAGCTCAATGGCTTGGAAGTTGGAATAGTAGCATTAATCCCATTTTGTATGCATTTCTCAACAAAAAGTTCCGACGAATGTTTATTTCCATTTTACCATCCTGCTTTCGATTTAAATCAGCTGGAAAACATATGGGTTCTCAGAAAACAAACAGTTATACTACAACTTATACAGGAAAAGGAGGTAGTAGGAACAAAAATACCAGCAGAAGTGACTTTTATCGTCGTCATCGTATTGAACGCAGTAACTCTCATCATCCATCAATGATAAGTACGTTTTATGAAAACACTGGAAAAGTATCGACAAAAACTGCAAAATATATTTCAAGTGATTCAACATCAGCCACCCAAGTTATAAATAGTGGTAGTCCAGATAAAATCTTTGAACGTACCGCAACTGGAACTATAACACATTTGTAAAAAGCGTCCTTATGTAACAGAATATTTGTGAGTACGGTTTATTATTGTGTTAATTAAAAAGTAAAATAGTGATTAAGATGCGATTTAAAATATTAAGATAATGCTGTGCTCACGAAAATATTTTACCTGTATACTTTCTTCATAAGTTTGACAACTAATTTCAGTGTCATGTAAAAGTTTATACATCTTATATGAATGATAATCAACGAATGTTTCAGTATTTTTGTACTAAACAGTAATCGTTTGGTTTACAATTAAAACAATGTTTTTATAATTTGTTGGTACATGTGTCAATAATAAAGGTCCAAAATAACCGAATTATAAATTATGTCGAATCTTGTTTTCACTTTCTTGTATGCAGCATAACGTATTCATATTACACGGCTTCATATTCGATTCAAAATTATAGGTCAATACTTCATCAGAGTACTACAAAGTCATATATAATTAATGTTGCATACATTTTGTAATTCTAAATTCCCTTTGATCGTGTTTTGCTCATATAATCATACACATTTTATTTCCATCACAGCATGATGCAGTTTAGAGGTCTATAAACTTAATCATTATGTTACACTTTTAACCTCGGTTGATGAACGTTACAGAAGTACAGCTTTGATGCTGCAACGTAATCATAATTACTGTCATTATTACACTTCTAGTGATGTACAATAACAACAAGATCAAACGATTGACACTATTGAATTCGAAATACAGCGATGTAGTGGTTACTTTTGTATGTGAAACTAATTCAAACCGCGGACAGTCAACTTTGCAGTAGAAGTTATTGGATTACGAGAAATTAAACCCTAGCACATTTCAGGCAAAAGACCAATCAAGGAAGTAAAGTGGGCTGAAGTTTGACGAATAAAGAATCATTATATTGCTTAAAGTTTGTTTTGCTTTTTAAGGCCCCCATTTACAGATACAATTTGCTGAACGTTTTCTTATCATTTGTTTCTAGTCGTTTTACATTTTACCCATAAATATATATGGAAAGGATGTAATCAATGTGTAACCGTAATAATAACAATATAGCACATTTATATCGTTATACCAACACGTGAACATAAATTGCTTAAAAAACATACGGTTATTTCGAAAATGTCATTATTTTTCCAATAGTTGGTTCTATGTGAGATTTACATTTGATTAAGGATATTTCATGTTAAGCACGAAAGGATACCTTGCGTAAATTGAAATGTTTGCAACACTAAGCTATCAATATGATTTTGACAATAAAACCGGCAAAATAATTGTAGTACATTGTTGCTTCTAGTTCATTGGCCTATATTAAACGTCCGCCTTTACCACCGGTGCAAAAGCATGAAGTTTTTTGCGTCGTTGACAGCCGCTTTGCATAATATCTACGCTATAATTATTATGCGCTACAAGAATCAATAAATAATAAGAAAACAAGCAATTGATAATGTTATTTTGTTTGATTGTTATTCCAAAAACACTGAAGTTGACACCTCCTTCTCTCCACGTTATATTTGATGTAAAGCAACGTGATAAAAGAACTTTTGCCGTCGAATTCAGCCGCGAGGTTTTCAAAGACATCACGTTTTACAAATATTCATTCAAATGCAAAAATGAATGCCTTTTCATTAGTAATTTGAAGTTTGCATGCTAATTTAAAATCGTTTACGTGGTTCGGCTGTAGTATTACAAATTAATGCTGGAGGTTGCTCCATCGACGATCAAACTTACATGCATACCCAAGACTGACGTTTTATTTGGATGCTGGTATAAAATATGTGATAGAATGATAAAATAAATAGCTTATACGATTGGTTGATATACTATACAAGTGAAAATGTCACAAAATCCAATCATAAGATTTCACATAATGTTAACAAATTAATTCAAATTGTGGAATAATTTGTTAAATTAGCAATATAGTTGAATTCTAGGTATTAAGAAACAAATAATTTTAGTCTCTTTGCTTACAAGTGTTGATATTGCGACTGCACGTTTTTGGGTAGCTTTCTAACATCTTTTATCTTCGAAAGAAAGTAAAAATATGTTCAATATACATATAACCACACAGTTTTGTCTTGACTCAAAAAACTGTAATGGGTAATAGGACTAAAATTGAACTTGTCAATAAATTATATCGAGACATAAAAAATAATAAAATAGACGCACAAATGTAATTAGTCTGTTTTGTAACGCGAATATAGTTCTCTACACGATCGGAGTGCACGTGCATAGTTGTTTTATAAATGTTTTTAAGTTTGTTTCAAACACTAAACGATGCCGATATCGAAACGTTTTCAAAAGTTCTAATTGGAGCTTTTTACCTCCAGAAGAATAAAGTTGTGTGATTAAGATCTTAAAATAATTAGTTTTAACCGGAAGGGTGTAATACACAATTACGTCAATCGTCAGTTAAATCATTTACAATAGAGTTATAACTCGATTTTACACTGTGTAAGATTATGTTACCGTGCTTTACCTTTCTGCTATTCTCTTACAACATAATTAAAAGACCATACTCCTTACAAGGACAGCCAATGGTTTGAGTGGCGTACATTGGCATATGGTTTTTTAGGATTAGTTTCCTTGTAATTCTATTTGTTGTTTTAGTCATTATTTTGTATCTTTGCTTTCCTTACTAAGAAGTTACTTAATTGAAATTGAGCCCGACCTTTGTCCGTGTTTATGTAACACACATATGTCTTTCAATATTCTGAGTTTGTAATCTATTTTTTGATGAATTCTTAGTACACCCTAGAAAGTTGTTGACGTTTATTTAGAAAAGATATTTATAATTGGTCTTACATAATTTTACAAGCAAAATCATGTGCACAGTAAAACGTGACATACTCTCGAGCAAACTTTTGCACGGGGGCGAGATTCGTAGAAATAAACAAAAATAAACATGTTTAGTATTGTATAACACAGTTATTGGAAATAAGCAAATGTAAAAAATTGCCAGTATGTAAGCTGTTTCCAAGGAAATTGACACCTTCTATTGGACTAGAAAAATAACTGATATACCCTTCAACTCTTTCACTGGAGGAGGGTGGACTAGAAAAATAAAATAACATGTCTGCGTTCTTGTACTTCCTACCAAACCTCATAAAAACTTTAATGCAGAAAGCCCGAAAAAATTGTTTTTTTGCTTACGATTTTGATATTTTACTTTTTAAAAAAAAAATACTTCACCTATAGTATAGCTCATAACATAGGCAATATTTAATTTCTGATCGATTTTGTTTGTTACTTCCTTTTTTTCATTGACTAAACTTCAATTACATCAGTAAAAAGAGAGATTTGAATAGAAATTGATGTTGATTTACCTACTTAATAATCGGACCTATTTCTTTCATATGCAGTAGTTTATGCTCAATAATGGAGGATTGGATTAGTACCACATTTTATCAAAAAAAAATGATAGAAATCACGAGTTTGCATAGACTGCAATGTAGAAAGTATTTCAGCCAATGTTATAGAGAAGTGTTCATATGC
>JAQFXM010008713.1:0-10353 GCA_034693345.1 Entomobrya multifasciata | reverse complement strand
GGTAACACACCCATCAACAAGCTGCTTCACACTTTGCTCCTTTTTAAACAGCAAAAAAGCGTAACCTTTTGGTGGGAAATAGCCTTTACTTTGGGATTTCCTTGGCCAATCGACGACCACCGGTCCAAAATCCCCAAAGCTGTCAATTATCTCGTCTTCATCAATGTCAGGGGGCAGTCCTCCGATGAAAACCTTCCTCGAAAATATTTCCCCTCCCCCGGGGGTCAGCTGACGGTCACGGTGACCTCGACCTCCAAATTTTTTTCGACGTCCACTTGCGGTGGCACCTCCATCAGCACCTTGTTGGGATGGGGATCCACCTGCAGTTAAAAATATAAAAATAAATTAGTTAATTGGTCCGGAATTGTTTTTAATTATTCTAATTAATAATCGAACTGACAATTAATTAATTAATTACCCAAGTTTGGTGACCATCCATAATTTGGAAATTGGTATCCGCCCCCGCATCCACCACCACCCCCATACCAAGAAGGATAACTATTCCCCGCCCCCGCAACCAACCAATTATAAAAATAGTTCCAATCTTGAACCTGAGGATCCGCTGGTCCAATCCCTCCAAGATGTCCATGATAACCTTGAAGACACCCCTGACCCCAAGATCCTTCCCGACGACCACCACCTCCAAAATAATTAACTTGATGAGTAAATCCTCCACCATTAAAATTAATTGGTGGATAAACAGCTGATTCTCCTCCACCAAAAGCGCCTGCGTCACCTCCTCCAATGTCGCCTTCCATTTTGGAGACCTCCACCGCTGTAGTGTCGCCGTCACCAATCACCTGTTCTTCAGATTGAGGACCACCTCCTCCTCCTCCTTCACCGCCACTCATCTTGCTAATTTTTCAAAAAAAATACCAATTAACTTTTTTTTTTCGACAAAAATTATTGTGATCACTTAATTTACGTAATAATTAAATATAATTAGTTAATTTAACTACCTTGTTAATTATTTCAATCCAGCAAAGTAATCACACAAGTTTTTTTTAGCTACGCACGCACGGTTCGCCCTTCTTTTCTTGCTGCTTGCTGTACTGCTGTCTGCTATGCTGCTGCTCTGCTTTGTGAAAAAATGTAAACACTGCAGTTGACCAACAAGCTTGTAACTTGAACAAACAGGTGGCGCTGTGTACAGGAAAATAATTGATGCAGGTTTTTTTGGCGCCAATTTTAAATTTTGGAAGTTGGATTTTGCGATTGACCTGAAATTTGGTATGTGGTCCCTAGGGTCATGTAGATGTTACCCTTTTGATTTTCAGCCCCCTATGAGGTCAAACCGTGTAGGTCAAAGGTCAAAGTCAAAAAAATTCGAACTTGCGTGTAGTGTAAATTTGAATAGTGTAGTCAAAAGCTTTTATTGGGTAGGTAAAGAATAATGGGTCATTTTAGGTCAGAGTGACCGCATGGGGTCAAAAATTGGGGTCAAAGGTTAAAATATCAAGCGCATGTCGTGTGACATGTCATTCGAAAGCTCTGGTTGATAAGATCACGAATAACGGGTCATTAAAGGTCAGGGTGACCCAGTAGGGTCAAAAATTTGGGTCAAAGGTCAATATCAAGGGCATGTCATGTAACATATCAATCGAAAGCTCTGGTCGACTAGACCACAAATAGTGGGTCATTTTAGGTCACAGTGACCTCATATGGTCAGGAATAGGGGTCAAAGGTCAGGATCAGTCAAATGTCATGAACATATGTTTGGAAAGCTCTGGTTGAGTAGATCACGAATAATAGGTCAGTTGAGGTCACAGTGAACCGATGCGGTCAAAGGTTACAATATCGAGAGCATTACATGTGACATATCATTCGAAAGCTCCGTTTGAATAGATCACGTCTAATAGGTCAGTTGAGGTCAGTTTGAACCCATGCGGTCAAAATAGGGGTCAAAGATTACAATATCAAGCACATGTCAAGTCAAAAGTCAAAATCCAAGGTAAATTTAATATTGGAAGTTTTTTGAAGTAAACCAAAGTGTACAATTAAATAGCTCAATACTCGAAAGCTTTTCTTAGTTAAATCACGAATTATATCACTTTTGGGTCAGGGTGACCTCATAGGGTCAAAAAATGGGGTGAACAGTTGTCATGCCAAACAGGTTATTTGACATTGTTTTAGATACGTTGTTATGGTCGCTATTTCAGCAGGCTTCGTTTTCATGCATTATTAAATGTTAAAGCAGCCTTTTAACTCATTTTAAAAATTAAAATTAATATAATGCGAGTTACACCTAATTTAGTTATTATAAGTAGTCTACACGTCTATAAATATTTCATCCATTTATCAAAAAAAAAATAAAGTTTTAATGGACGCGTATTTAATTTCCAACAATAAAACATTATTTAAAATCCTTCTTCGATTATCCATCTTTTAATGTTTCGTAATAAACTAAAAATAGCATAATATTCATTTTAAAATCTAAAATTGGTTTTTTATAAAAATTTCAAATCAAAATCGATATAAACTCAACTATATTACCCAATTATAGCATCTATTTTACATAATAAATCCATAAAATTCTAAAAATATGCCAATTTCAAAAAAAACATTTGCAAATAAAATAATATAAACCTGAAGTAAAAAAGTGCCAGAAATCCAAAAATATGCAAAAAAAGGAAAGCGGTCAAGGAAGCGGTAAATTAATCAGATGTCTAATCGTAAGTGGGAAATTTAAATCATATATAATAACTAAATATTGGTCGATAAAAATATTTAAAACATTAGGAACATTTTTTTAAAAATGGGTTTTCCCCACAAGCTGATAGACTGACCAACATACAGACAGACAGTCAAACTGACCAACATACAGTTAAACCTACAGACAGACTTTTTATCCACTACCATCCAACAATCTTATAATATGCCATTCTGGCACCCTAGAAATCCTTAATCTTCATCTGATATATAACTTCACCAATAAATTATTCAAACCAATTTTCCAATATTCCATATAATAATCCTTAAATAGCCATAAAACCACTTAAATACCAAAACCCAATCGTTACACGCGTTACGCATGCAACTTCAATTTTTTTTTTACTCATTTCCAAACTTAAACCCAAGTAAAAACATGTCGCTAACATTAGGCGCATACAAAGTACAAAATCTCCTTCAAAACCTAATCCCCACACCTTACGCCGTTAATTTATCAACCAATCTCTTAATTCAGAACCCTTTACATCAAAAACGCTTTCACAAACTTTGGCGCCAAGTTACTCTAATTTCCTTCACATTTTTTGCCGTACCTTTAATCTTTTACCGTTTACTTTGGCTATTCTTCCATTGGAAATCCTTCACAATAAATCACGTCGATCAAATAATCGTTCATATATTTGGCCTTGGTGCATCCGCCGTCTTTTTACCAGCTTGCTACACAATTCACAAGCATAACATTGAAATCCAATATATTGTCAACCAACGTTGCAAAATAATTCCAGCGCAAATTTCGCCCACTTCAAAACTTGGAACATTTTCACTAAATTTACCATTTTTAGGAAAAACGTCAATATTTGAAATATTTATCTATGGTTTATCATCAGTTTTTCCTTTACTTGTTTTAGGAATAACCGCGTTACCATTCGCAGTATCCTACGAACCTATACAATGGCTACTAAGCAGTTCTACCATATTGACTAAGTGTTTCGCGGCGCTCGTATACTTTATATATATGACATACGCAGCTGTTATGGTACTATCTACATTGCTTCTTATAATTGTCGCATTAGAAGGAATTGTCGGATACTCTTTTAAAATTCACTTTTACAAGTTTCCTTACTCGAATCTCATGCGTTTGAAATTTCGCTTGTGTTATAAGAGATTTCGAACTTTACAAATATTCATTATTTTAGGAAATTCCATTTTAGTGGATTTTCTTACTACATTGATTTTCGTTGGTGTGTTAGCAGCATCTTCTGCAGCGTTTATGACGCTGAAAATGTACAATGTTTTAAATATATTTATGTATTTATTGGGACCTGCGGCTACAATATTGTGCTTTGAGTTGGCGTTGATATTGACCTATTTAGCAAATTTTCCTTATAAGAATACAAGGATATTTGGATTGTATTGGAGGCAATTTGCTGTGAATAAGGAAAATAAACGGTTGTTAAGGGCTTGTAAACCTTGTGGTTTTAGTTTGGGACCTTATGGTGTTGCAAGGGCTTTATTGGGTTTACAAATTTGTGATGATATTATACATAATACGGTTACAGTATTACTTTTGGGGCCTACAATTGGTTAGTGTTATGTTTTAAATTATATCTGGGAAATAATTCATTAGTAAACACTATTTTTCCCAAACTCTTAATTGTGGGTTTCTTATGGTATTTTTATTTGAAATGGAAATTTTCGTTGAATTCTTTAAGGAAATTAATTATTCAAACAAATTATTTCGTGCTACTTGGTGTCGGCTACTTCAAAATAAAAAACAATTTACAAATCTTATGCTCAAGTCAGTACAAGAAAATTTGCACTGTAATTCCATTAAATAAGGAAGTGATGTTTTAAAGTAAAAAAATGAATTTTTTATGCGACAATAGATTGGATTTTAATTCCTGAAACTTATTTCAAACCGTCACGATACATAAAATTTAGACTTTTGGTTGTATTTCCGGAATGCTCCATAAATTGCTTAAGTTAATACGTAACTTCGCGACATGAAAAACAAAAACTCTCGGCTCGCTTAAAAGTTTACGGATATAATAAATTAAAAACAAAATTGTAGAAAGTTTCAAACATTTTTTTAGTTTTTCAAATACCAACTTTTTATTTTGTTTTCCCAGCTTTTTGTTGACTATTGTTTTTACCATATGTTCACGAAAACTTAAATAAAATCCATCATGACACTCATATTAGCAGTGTTTAAAGTACATACCTTAACTCAAAATATTTTTCCTCTACCGTGCGCAGTAGACATAAAAACCTATACATTTGTGAGCAACCTTTTGTATAAAACCCGTTTTCATAAAATCTATCGATTATACATTTTACTATTATGTGCAATATTTGGAATTCCTTACTTATTTTACCGTATCACATGGTTTTTCTTTCACTGGAAGTCCTTTACAATTTATCACGTTGACCAGATAATACTTCACGTTTTCGGTCTATCGATCATTTTCATATTTGTAACTGCCTTTTACACGGAACAAGTTTACAATTTAGAACTACAAAACTTACTTAACCAAAGGTACAAAATGGTTACAGTACATAAGCAACCAACAAGGCTCCCATTTCCTGGCAAAACCTCAATTTTGGAGCTACTTGTTTATAGTTTAACGTCCGTTTTTGTAATATTGGTAGTAGGAATTACAATGACGCCGTTTGCAATTTCATATGATCCGATTCAGTGGATGTTTCAATATTCGACCGTATCATCCAAGCTGTTTGCAGCCATTGTATACTTTAGTATTAGTATATATGCAGCTGTACAAGTTCTTTCTATTCTGCTAATTATACTTCTTGTTTTAGAAGAGAATGTATAATTTTTTGAATATATTTATGTATTTGCTGGGACCTGTCACTACAAGTCTTTGTATTTTATTCGCACTTTTGCTTACTTACTTAAGCAATATTCCATACAAAATTATGAATATTTTCAAATTTCGCTCGAAGCAGGTTTTGACAAAGAAAGTAAACCAAAGATTGCTGAAATCTTGTTTGTCGCTTAGCATTAAAATGGGTCCTTATGGAAAGGTAACATCAATATTGGGTTTACACATTTGTGATGATATTATACAAAATACGGTAACAATGTTGCTCTTAGGAAAATTTTAACTGTATTTCAACCAACTTGGAAAATCGGGCAAGGCATTGTGAGATATAGACTTGACTTATGCTATAGTCTATATTGAATCATACTTAAACATGAATGCATTTACTCTTTATATGTTACCTACTGGTATTCATAAATTATAATGATTAATAATTAAGGGTAATTATAACTAAAAAATAGTTATTTGAACTAGTAACGGTAATTTTAATCATATCTGGCCATAATTACAGGTGAATACTTCAGATTAAAGGTGCTGGTACCCTTTGCTACTTACTTATACCCTGAATCAGCAGTTGTAAGACAACTTGAACATATTCTGTTTTTGAGTTCCTTGAACATAGTACCGTAACTTAATCTTTTTTGTTTATTCTACGTTTGGTTTTGGTGGAAAATTGTAACCCGAATATACAGATTTACTCCATGTTATAATGCTTTACTGATCTGACTGATCTAGAACTGGATTAACTAGTAAAAATTGATTCAGTAGTTTTGATTGTAAGCTTGTGAAATCCAATTTTAATTTCAAGAATACTTCCGTAATTTGTATATTTAAATAGAAGCTGTCTCAATGTCTGCCAATTTCTGGTTTGAAACATTTCAATTGAAAAACAAAAATATCAAGGAAGTTAATTAAACCAGTTAATATGACGTATTAAAATTTATTTATTTCGAACTCTAATTTTTGACTTGTATCTTTGATGTACCACACATGGTTCATTTAAATTCTTTTTCAGTATATGCATGCTTTGAATTCACATTACTTGGCAATTTGTAACATTCCAATGTAGCCCAAAAATGGTTTACTACGTGACTGAAAGGAACGAATTTGACCAGAACAAGTAAACTTTTCACTTTTCACAACTACAAGTTTTCAATAAAATCAAAATATACATGTAGGTAGTGAAATCGAAAGCTCCTGTCAAAAAGATCACAAGTCATGTCACTTGGGTCTGGGTAACCTCATACGGTCAGTAATTGGTTCAAAGATTAAATTTTATTTGTCTGGACACCTTTGAACTTTATGCTATTTTCTTTAGATTTGTCAATAAATCTTTAATTTGTTGGCCAATTCTATCATTAATAGGAAGAGTGTTAGCAACTTTTGTTCAGAATTTACATTAATGTATAATATTATTATGCAATACTTTGAATATGTATCGTATCTATAAAGACAACTTAAAGTACAAAAGAATCTAAACAAAATATTGAAGTGAAGAATTTTGTAAAATTAAAGAAAATGTCTTGTAAATCTTAATACTGTTGGAATCTCAGTTTTACATAATCACGTTTATATTAAATTGAGAGCTGGTTGTCTTATTGTATTTATCTCTTTGCAGTAACAATAACTATCTAGTTGCAAATAATTTCATCTATCGCTTAGTTTGTATAAATCACGCTTTCGTGTGAAATTATTTTCAATGTGCTTGATATGTTCTTAAAATTAAAGGCCCACAAATCGTTTATTCTGCAAATACACTTCGAAATATCCATATATCTAATAAATATTACTTACGGACTGGAATTAGATTGTTTGTAATGTTGTCGGTAAACATGTTTTGATAACAAATTATTTACAACTTGAGCAGAGTAAACAATAGAGTTAGGTAAGTGACAAAATATTTACAGAGGAAGATACAATTTTCCATTTAATAAGTTTTTTGCGTGATAAATGTCAAATTTCTGGTAAAAACTGTATATACACAACTAAAATACAATAAATTTGTTAACAACTTCAAATATGCATCGAGCCTCATAAGAGCAATTATAATTCTCAAGCCTTATTTTTCATAGTAAATAACAATTTGAAAAAGCCTTTCAAGAAAACTCATTTAAGTTGTTTATTTGAAAATACATGTTTTGGTAAAATTTGTTCCAGTAAACAAATATTTTGTTGGAAATATTATAACGGATGTTAAAATGTTGACTAAGCAAATTCCAAAACCTTAAAAAACACAACCCAGTCAGAAATTTTCTTTTGGCTTTACTAAACGAAAACCCTTGAAAAATGCCTCTAAAAGCATATCTTGAAGTATTCAGCATTTGGTGCTGGATTCCAGGGTAAATTTTACAACCTATACCACTTCAAGTAACATTCATCCGAAAATATTCCGGCGTGCAAGTTTAGTACGAAAATATAAGCAAACGAATGTTGCGATTCTGGTGTATGGTCTATCTTTTATCCCTATCTTTCACAATATGTGAACTTTTCTACTTAGGTGTTCTACCGAAATGCAAAAACGTTTTTACAATCACTTATCATAACTATCTGCTTTCTAGCAAAATCAATGACATTTCAATTTGTCATTGCTTTTCATGAAACTTCACTAGAAATAACCCAATTTTTAAACATTTTGTGTCGAATAAAATCTAATAACAAGTTAGCACAAAAATATCAAACGTTTCCGGGTTGGCAAGGTCATATTTACTATTTTCTATTTTTACTCATAACAATTGTATCGTTTGGATTTTATCAGTTTGTTGTACCCACTATTACACTATTTATACCTTGTCTTCTAAATGGCCCATTAAATCAACTGTTTCATCTTAATTGCTCGTCTTCTTTGTTCTTTCGTGGGTTTGTATTTTGCTTACAGTTTGCACTATTTTTACCAGTCGCAGCAACTGCACCAACAGTAGTTTCAGTTTTTATGATTATCTTAAATGATGTCAGTACAATATTTAAAGAGTTCTGGTGAGTTTCTGCATAAATATTTCTCGTTTTTGCACCTTTCAAAAGAAATTTTAGATGAAATTATTGCGTTTTTTCTTTTAGGCATCTAAATAGATTCTTAACTCCTGGTAGATCTCCTAAAATGGAAAAACATTTATGTTTTTACTACAGAAAATTGCAAATTATTGGTATTCTTTGCAATGGCTGTTTTCAGATGTACTTTTGGCCAACAATTGAACTAGCTGGAAGCATTTCTTCAATTTGTGTGCTCTATGTTTTGGCGGTGTGCTATGAGCGTATGCCGTTATTTGTAGTGGTAGTATTTGGTCTAATCAGTGCTGTTATAAACATATTTTGTTGTATTTTGTTAGATTTGGGAACCCAGCCGACTTCATATTCTGGTAAAATATTGCGTAAATTGAGGTTATTCAATTGTTGCAAGTTTACTCGGAAGTTTGTCCGAAGTTGTTCTAAGGTTGTGCTTGGGATGGGCGATTTTCACAAAATCGATAAACAAAGAGCTCCTTAATTTATTAGATTCGTTTTGCAAAGAACCTTCTTTTTGGTATTAAAAACAAAGTTAGGTAGAGGTTTTGGAAAAACAGTGGTTGTTGCATTGGCAACATAAATTTTAAAGCTTAGTATCTAAAATTTATCATTATTTTAATATGTCTATTAAAAAAAATTCGATCCTCCGTACACATTCAGCAGCGCATTCGGTTGGAAAAAATTGTAGATGGAATGTTTTGGACACAAGTAAAATTAACGAATTATAATTATTATTTCGCTAAAAAAAGCGTCATATGAAAAGCTAGTTATAAATAACTATTTTGAAATCACAAAAACCAATTTAATTTGATAACCAGCAAGTTTGCGTTCATATAATGACAGCCATCAGTGGCTTTTCTTGCAATATTTTAAGCTGGAAAAATAGTACAAAGTTAAAAAAATTTGGGCTTGGTTATTTCAAATTCTATAAATCAGCCTACCTATTTATTATCGTAAAGTCTTACTAAGGAGTACCCAGAAAACTAAAAAATACATGCAATCATACTCCTCAGTTACGAATTCATAACGAACTTTATAAATTCTATCAAATTTTACAATAATCATGAACCAAAAACGTGATTTTTTAGATTGACCCTAAAAGTAACATTGTAACTGTGTTTTGTACCATATCGTCATAAATTATCAAACCCAAAAGTGATGTCACCTTACCATAAGGACCCAAATTAAAGCTTAATGGCTGGCAAGCCCGTAGCAAAATTCTGCTTTCTTTTCGTATTACTAACGTTTTCAATTTAAATGTGAAAATGTTCAAATTATTACTGCCAAGGTATGTAAGAAAAAGGGCCAATAAAATACTAGAAACTGTAGTAGTTGGCCCTAATAGATACATCATTATATTCAGTTAATTGTACATTTTTAAAATATGAAAGCACCAGACGATGCTATAAGAACTCCGAAGAAAAATTTGCAATGTTCGAAATCACTTGTAACAGAGTTCCCATGAGAGACTATGAATCCAAATACTATCCAAATTTGTAAAACTTGATTTACGAAAGTGTGTAAAGTATAGGCCATTCTATTGATTATGTTATTATTGCGTTGAACTCAACCGACGACAAGTGGCCTGAGCCGGTGAGTTCCCATGGGGGACTATGAATCCAAACATTATCCAAGTTTGTAAAACTTGATTTACGAAAGCGTGTAAAGTATAGGCCATTCTATTGATTGTGTAACTATTGCGTTTAACTCAACCGACGACTAGTGGCCTGAGCCGGCGAGTTCCCATGAGAGACTATGAATCCAAATATTATCCCAATTTGTAAAACTTGATTTACGAAAGCGTGTAAAGTATAGGCCATTCTATTGATTGTGTAACTATTGCGTT
>JAQFXM010008712.1:0-10353 GCA_034693345.1 Entomobrya multifasciata | reverse complement strand
ATGGACACTGATATCTTTTGACAAACTTGAGGTTATCCGTGGAGGGATCTCCAGTGATAGCTTTTTGCAGATAATTATTAATTATATTTTTAATGGGATTCGTTGCTTTACGCTTTTTAATTGATTGATTATTTGGTTGGGAGGATTTTTCTTGAAGTATTTTTACAGCTTTACTGGGTACTTTTGTCAATTTTATAATTTCTTGACGCAGGTTATCTGTGTGGGTTATCAGGAAATGGTGCTTGAGGACATTACCATGACTGAATGATAAGCCACAGAGATGACAACACCATCTTGGAAAGGCGGTGGAGGATGATGATGGAATTTTTTTCGCTTTGCCTATAACTTTTGTGTGGAGGACTTGTCTGCAAAGAGATTCGGATGGGGGAAGGGATGGAGGGGGAAAGTGGGAGGATAACAGCTTATCTGAGTGGAGGCTGGAGAGATGTAGGGGAAATTTGGAGAGGCCAAGGATTTTGGAGCAGTATGGACAGCGGTAGAGTTTTGATTTGCGGGGGGAGGAGTTGGAGGCGGAGGAGGGTATCACGTTGGAGGTGACTAGGTGACGGATCAAGGTTTTTATGGAGGTGGACCTGGAGGGGATGGGATGTGGTGGGACTTGACATTTGGATAGAATGACCTGTGGCATGGCTGCTTCACGTTTTTTCAGAATTTTCAAAGCTGAAATATAAATTAGAAATTGTATTTTATTAAATAGTCTTATTAATATGTTAATTAAATGTGTTAGATTTAATTATTTAGTTAAATGTTTTACATTTGTTTGCCACTTCCTCCCGAAATAATTGAACTAGTTTCGCCTCCAATGAATTGGTATCCACTTCCACCTCTTTATCCTCCTGCTTTTTTCCCTCCAAAATCTTGTGAAATAATTGCAGATGATAATTAACCATTAATTTGGTCTTCTCTAATTGAATTAACGTTTCATTTAAGTTTTCAGTTAATTCTAGGCATTTTGGACAAAGTTTCACTGAAAATGAGCACAGCTGTTGTTCCGATCCACTAGCACCTCCATTATCGTATTCCAAGCTGGTTAACAGTAAGGAACACTGATTAATATTTAAATAGCGGCAAATTCTGCTCAGGTTAATTATCCCTCCATTTAAATCTCCAGCAGCGGGACCATGACCTTCTTCTGTATCAGTCTTGGTGGCTTCAAGGCAAAGGAAACAGGCTCCAGGTGTACTCAAAACAAGTTGGGTTATCTTCTTTTCCTTCACTTTATCTTCTTGCTTATCAGGCTCCATAATGTTTATGGTCCACTGTCCAATTTCAGTTAACTAATTTCTCTCTACAAATAAAACAATTTAATTAACAATTAAAAAATTATAGTTTTCGTCACAACTTGTATAAGAGCTTTGAAAAGGCAATCAATCTTTTTTTTAAATATATTTTACCTCGAACAAATACCACGGCTTCTTTAAAACTTAATCCCTAGTCAAGTTTAATTTTAATGGACAATTAAGTTAACAAATATTAAGCTCATAATATCACAAAATTAAGAGCAGAGTAAAAAACACTACCAATACTTTGTACCTAAGAACATTAAGCTGCTAAAGAAACACTTATGCACATGTGTGTCTCGCCAAAGTCAGCTGATAAATCGCATGCAACAAAAAAATGTAGAGATTCCAATTCTTAAATGAAAACAAAGAAGGAACGGTGCATGTATGTTGCAAAAAAAATGCTGTACGCCAAGCCATACAGTTGGTTAATTAATATTTATAGTTAAACGTTTAAAGTATTAATTAATTGTAATTGTATCGTTAATTGATAGTTGATTGTATAAAGTGGTAATTTAATTCATAATTGCTACATATAAATTTGCTGGTCAGCATGAAGTTCGGGGCGGCGATTTTTGATAAGGGCCCCCCTTCTATATGTTTTCAAAATTTCAAATTTATTTTGATTTTGTCGTAACCAAACCTAACCTAGCACTACAAAATTAAACTTTCATGTATTTTAAACCTAGCCATACTTAACATAACCTAGTTAAATGCACTAAAACCTTATAGTAAGTTTTAACCTAACCGAACCTAACCTTTAATATAGATAATACTATTTTAATCCATGTTTAATCTAACACAAAATAGCCTAACTTAGATACAGTCATAATTTTTTTTGATAAAAAAAGAAAAATAAATAATATAGAACGGGGTACCCTTATCATATTAATAATCGCCCCGTCCTTCAACCCAACCGACTTTAACAATATTTAACATAATTACAAAAGAAGACTTAAACTTTAAACTTTTTCCCAAACTAAAAATCCCCTAAAATTGTAGTTCCAACAACTTCCATTTTAACTACTTCCTCCACTACAACTTCCTCCCGATTCTCAGCTATTTCAACTTGCCAATCAGTCACATTATTAATCACCTCCTCCTTATCCCCAGTCTCTTGATAACCCTCCTCCACCACCTTATCAGTAAAATACATCACCTCATCGACTACCCCCACCCCAATATCCCCCGGTTTCACATCAAAGTCACTCCCATTGACCTCCTCCTCAATAACCATGTAATCTCCTCCTGTATCCTCCTCCACCTCCCCTCCACTAACATAACCCCTCCCCTCAAATTTCAGTATCTCCTCCATTTTCTCCTTATGCTGATAAGCCAAATGTATAACCAAATCAACATGCCCTTTATACCTTACAACTCCTCCAGAACAATAATTACACTTGTAAATCTTATCATCATTCACCACCATCGGCTCCTTAATTATCGCCATATCCACTTCCCTTTTAAAAACACGTTTACAAATTTCTCCAAACTGCTTATCTCCCACTCCATTTCCCTTACACTCCAAAAATAACTTATCCGAATGCTGAGTCACTAGATGTCTTCTTAGCTTATCAGTTTTGCCAAACAGATGCCCACAAATGTTACAAGTTTTACTATTTAAATTTCTCAACATTTTAATCCTCTGCAACCGCTTAACTTTTACCCTTTCATTTTTAAGTATTAATTTGTCCCTTTGCTTATCTTGTTTTTCGAACTTTTGTAATTTGATAAGCTGTTCCATCAGATAATCTGTATGCTTCTTGAGAAAATGGTACTTTAAATTTGACCCCACGGAATATTTTTTCGAGCACAAATGGCACCCAAATTTTCTAAAACCCCCTGAACCTTCTTCGTGGATTTTAACTGATAAAGAAACTTGGGAGGTTAAAACCTTTTTGCAAAGTTGCCTGAAATGAGATGGGTTATCTTTTTGAAGGTTATCAAGAGGACCAGTGCTGGTTGAAGTGGCTAATAGCTTATCTGGATGAATATTTGAAAGATGAACATGAAAGTTTGAGTGGGTACCAGTCTTTCCGCAATATTGACAGTGGTACAGTTTTTTCACTGGAAAATTGCTGGGGTTATCCAGGGTACTGGAATGATGACCTTCGTTGAGGATGCTTTGTTCTGGAGGCGTAAAATTGTGGATTTCTTGAATCAGCTGATCTGTATGATTGATAAGGAAATGGTGCTTTAGAAGATTGCCTTGACTGAATGATAAGCCACAAATATGGCAACCCCATCTTCGAGATGATAAGGAGGATGATGGGATTTTTTCTGAGTTGAGTATAACTTTTGTGTGTAAAACTTGTCTGAATGTTAGTTCAGATGGGGGGAGGGATGGAGGGGGGAAGTGGGAGGATAACAGCTTATCGGAATGGAGACTGGAGAGATGTAAGGCGAATTTGGAGAGGCCAAGGATTTTGAAGCAGTATGGACAGCGGTACAGTTTAGAGGTGCGGGATAAGGAGGAAGTGGAGGGTATGGTGTTGGTGGAGGTGAGATGTCTGAGAAGTTTTTTGAGGGGGATGGAGGGTATGATGGGAGGTGGCTTTGAGGATGATGGTAGAGGTGGACGAGAAAAGTTATGGGTGTTGGAGGAGATTTGTGGAAGGGGTGGTGGTGGAATATGACATTTGGATGGATTGAATTGTGGCATGGCTGGTTTGGCATGTTGGATGTGGTTTTCAAATGAGTTGGAGGGAATAATTGGAGGTGTGTCTGATGATGGTGCGTCTGGAGTTTTGGAGGAGTTTTGAAGAAGGGGTGGTGGAGGTGGTGAGACTTGTAATTTGGAAAGAACAACTTGTGGCATGGCTGCTTCAGCTTTTTTAAGACGTGTCAAGGCTGAAATATAGATTAGTTGATAGTTATGTTTTTAATTAATTTGTGTAAACTGTTATTATTCAGGTAAGCTTAAGTAATTCTTATTGATTTAGCGTATCATGTCTGTCTATCTGTGAGTCTGAGTTTGCACTTTATAGTTTATAAACGCTTACAAATGACGGTTACATGCTTTCTAAATGGGCTGCAAAAATAGTATTGATTTTTCACTTTTAAACTTTTAAAATTATTAAAGGCAGCTCTTTATATAATACTTACAGTACTAGTTATTTTATCAAATTTTTGAATTGAGTAAAGTAACTTGACTTACATTTGTTTTCCACTGTTGACCTCAAAAGTTGAACCAGGTTTTCTTCCAATGAAACCTCCAAATTCAAGGTGCTTATCATTTTCTCAGTTTTTCCCTCCAAGACTTTGTGAAAAGATTGGAGATAATAGTTAGCCATTTGTTTTGCCTTTTCTAGCTCAATTATCCAATTATTTAGTTTTTCACTTAAATTCAAGCATTTAGGGCAAAGTTTTACTGAAAATGAGCATAGCTGTTGTAAAACTTCGTCGTCGGCGTTTACTGCACCAGCCTCCAAGATTGTCCGTAACAAGGAACTCTGATTAATATTTAAGTAACGGCAAATATTGCTCAGGTTAATTGTTCCTCCATAAATATTCTGATTATCTTGCAAGCAGAGGAAACAGGTTCCGGGTGTATTTAAAATCACCTGAGTTATCCGTTTCTTTTTTACTGACTCATCTTCTTTACTATCGGCGGCCTCCATAATTAATTGTTCTGGTCTCAGTCTCAGTTGAATCAATTAATCTACAACAAAAATAGTTAAATCAGACATTAAAATAATTGTTTTTTTACACAACTGCATATGGGCTACGTAAAAAAATCATAGTTTACATTGTTTACCTGAAGCAAAATATTGTGACTTATTTATCAACTTATCTTAAAATCGATCAATTTTTAATGTTTACTCATATTAACAAAATATTTAACTCGTAACGGCCAATAAAAATTGGTAACAAACCAATTTAGTCAGGTAAGAAAAACCACATCTTGCAAATCAATTGGTCAAATCTGACAACAAGAACAGCTGACAAATATGCACCTGAGTGAGATATGGATACATATCACAAAACATAGCAAAGTAGGAAAAAAGGGTCCCAACCCATTAATAGAGTCAACGACTTCTTAGTGGATTATATGGCGACGAAATATTTTAGTCGAACTTTATCTTGTCGAATTTTACACTAACAATGGCTACATGCATAGCTTACTTTTTTAATTCGAAATTTTTATACTCGAAAAAGCACAAGCCATTTATTACTTTTCTAAAAGGACAAAAACCTAGCTGGTAACAATTAAGTGGATTTGACTAAAACATTTTTGTTGCAATTTTTTAAAAACATTGCACGTTTCTATACATGTACACGCAATACTTTAAAGTTAAATTGCAGATCTGCATTAATTAAAATTGTGTAAATTTGAAAACCACTTCAATCTTATTTTTAAAGCTCGTTGATTTTATAAAACAAACAAAATTACACAAATAAAAATATTACTTTTTCAAATGATGTTATCAGCACTTTAAGAAGAAACGTCAGTCCAAAAAATTTCATAATAACCTAATATTTGATTTCATTACACAATTGAATACCGCAGAAATTCAAATTGTTTGTACGTAAAAAACTACACCTTCTTTGAAAATATTTTATGTAACCAAGTTCCACATGATATTCGTTTTCCTATTACAAAACAACTAAATTGCACAGCCTAAACTATAACAAACTAGCTAATTTGTATGGTCAATAGAATGACCGTTAAAATGATTAAAAATAAAATCCTTAAAACTAACAGAACATTATAATAAAAGCTGATGATACGAAGTATAGAAGAATATGGTTTACGGTTATCAATTGTACTTGATCTACGTAAAGTGCACAAACACCACTCAAATTATCAACTAAATCATTGAAAACCAGCGAAAATGCTTATTAACTTTACACTTGAAATTTTACTTATTATTCCGTCAATTTACGGGCCTCAACTCGAAAGTCTACCCTTCAATTAGTACTCCATCTTGGTAAACAAAGTTCTCAAGGAAAAATGACAGTGGTAATGAAAACGGAAATGAAAACCTTCTGTATTCTGTGGTAGTTTAATCATTCTCTTAAATTCCTGCCAATAAAAAGGCTTTAATTTCAGCTCAACGTTGATGTGCTGTTTTGGCCCCACTGAGGCACCGTTATATAATTTGCAGTTGTTGAAATGAACCATACAAAATAATACCCATATGAAACCACACAACACTAATGTAAGCTGAAGATTTTATAAATGTGGGCAATTTTAAGCTTTAATTTAAAGCCATGCTTTATTGTTAAGAAATTTGACCCATTTCAATAAAAACCATCAATTTCCAATCAACCACCAAATGTTTTGTCCGTACGTTCGAATTCTTACAAATTGCCCGGTGACGAGAATTTGGAATTGCCCTGCAGTCCATGCTGAGCAAGAATTCTTGTTGTTAAAATTTCTTGCGAAATTGCCCTGGAACCCCCAAATTGCCCTGCAGGGCATGCTTGTATAGTTTTTCGGAATATTGCCCTGTAACCTATAAAATGCCCTGCAAGCCATGCTGAGCAAAATTTTCTGCAATTGCCCTGCAGGGCAAAAATCTAAAAATTTCCCTGCAAAACCTGAAAATGCCCTGCAAAAACTTGAAATTGCCCTGCAAGCCATATTGAGCAAAAATTCCTGAAATTGCCCTGCATGGCAGTCATTGAATAAAAAGGTACTCAATGCAGGTACTCTTTATATTCAATGCATGGCAGTAATTTACGAATTTGCCCTGCAGGGCAGTAATTTACGAATTTGCCCTGCAACCCTTAAAATGCCCTGCAGACCATGTCGAGCAAGATTTTTTGAAATTGCCCTGCAGGGCAAGCTTGTTGAAACCACTTTCAAAATTGCCCTGCAGGGCAAAAAGCCTCAATTTGCCCTGCAAAATCGTAAAATTGCCCGGTGACGCCGTCACCGTGTCACGTAAGAATTCGAACGTACGGTTTTGTCAGTCTTCAAATATTGCCAGTTTGTTTTTGATTTCTTTTGACCAACATGCTCTAGTGTACACATTTGACACAGTTATTAATATTAAAAACTGCACAATGCAATTCCCTGCATAGGATTGTAAAATGTCATGTTTACTACATTTGTAAAATATTACAGCTGCTGTCACCCAATATGCACTTAGGTTTCCTTCCAAAATTAAAAATAATACGTAGATATAAGGGCTTAAAGTAAATACGTTGTAAATTTTAATTGACAATGCTATATTATACAAAATTAATGTGTTTGAAATTATGTTATTCTCATGACGAAAAATAAATAAGATCAAATGACATACGCAATCAATATTTATAAGCATCTTACGCCACCTGTACGGTTTAATTCCAAATTGTTTTCTTTGCAAGTGAGTATGTACAAACATTATAATGAAAATTGGCATTGTACTATAGTGGGTTGCATATATATCAATTTATTAAACATATGCGTATGTGCATTTTAATTGTTGGATGGAGACTTGATACAAATTTCCACAATTGCATCATTGCATTTGTTATGTGGTTGGAATAGTGTACATTGATGCCAAGATGCTAACGCGAGCATGTCTCAAGCAATGGGACAAAATTTTAGAACGAAGCCGTTTTAGATGAAGTCTACAACCAGTTTTTCTCATAAGAAGTCAATGGATAAAAAGGTAGGGGTGACTTTAAAACAAAGTCACATGAATAGCAAATAGGGAAGAATTGGTGTATAAAATACAGACATATATGAAACAACGTGGTCGCCTTATGAATGGCCTTGCATCAGTAATAAAAACTCAACTGAGAGTTGATTTCAATTAGAAAATTGTGAAAAAAGTGAATTTACTCTGATGATGTACTATTTCGTATACAATATAGTAACTGTAGAGGTAAGGGAGATCACTAGATTCAAGGTAACTTTTCGTATGTTCAGTAAAAATACGCACTTTGAATTTTTTTCATACATATGACATACATATGCGTCTTTTCCAGATACTGTCCCCTGAAGTAGTTCTTGGGTCCTGTCCCCTGAGCAGAATTGTTTAGCATAACAAAAGTCCTATTTTGTATTTGCATATGGACATTATTTACCCTTACCATTAGCTTCCAAAATAGTGTCCATATGCAAATACAAGCTAGCTCTTTATTAATGCTAAACATTTCTGCTCAAAGCACAAAGTTTTCATTTTTATCCAAATCAGAATAAATACATACATAACGTGTAGGAAAAAAGGAAATATTGAAATCTGTAGTTCTCCATGACAATTTGTGCAGACCCGTATTTATTTTCCTTGTATGAAGCTACGTTAATATGATTTACAATTAAGCAACTTTATTTTCAGTCGATTAGGTAGTGTAGTGATAAAAATAAATAACTAAAATTTAGTTTCATTTCACAAATCAACTTTAGACAAACGATTATCTGTTCGACTTGATTCATTTATACTAAAATAATTTAAGCCGTGGTACAATCTGACTTGATCTGATATTGTATAAAACAAATACACTGCAGATATTTACAATTCAACAAGTCTCATTATTTTTGAGTCAATCAAGCTACTAAAATTTACACAAATCCTTTGATTCATTCACTACTTTTCCTTATTTCGTCTTCAACATTAAACCATAATTTAGCAGTTTACTTAAGCGTAGTACTCATAATAAACAGTGTTTAAAATTAGAGTACTGATTAACACACAAAGTAAAGCCATTGCTCTTTGTGTGTAATTTTATGTGTCATAATGTTATTTATTACGAAGATGAAGCGATTCATCGTAGTTATAATTTTAGTTTGTTTGTCTGTCTGTCCGTCTGTCCGTGCGCGCTCTAACTTTGACATCCTTCGAGCGATTCTCTTCAAACTTGGCACACAGACTCCTCAGGTCAAGGGCTCAATCGCTAGTGATTTTCAGCTTTCGGGGTCAAACCCACTGGGGGCAGGAGGGGGTCAAAGGTGCCATGTTGGCTTATGGGTGAAAATTTTTCTTGCAGATTTCGATAGAGACGTCAAAGTAGATCAACTTTTGTCAAGACACCATGGGTCAAATCTGCCCAACAGGGTCACTAGAGGTCAAAAACTTTTCGTGATATGACTTGTCTTCAAATGTCTCTACATGACATGTCATGCTTCATCTTCTTCTTTTCTTCATGTCTTGACATGACTTGTTAGAATATTTATAAATTTGAAATACATTATAAATACATGTATGGACAGCATGGCATGTATAGCTTAAAATTTATCATTGAAATTTTAGACATTCGAACGATTGGATGCATTCTTTCTATCTTATGTGTTACGTTGTGTACTAAAAAGTATGAAAGGAGTAAATGATCACTTGATTAACACATATGCAAATGTTTCTTATTACGTATATGTAATTGATTGTTCAACCTGAACTTTATTTTTTCCTAAATATCAAACAAAGGTTTGATATAAGACGGCACGATGATGATACAACTTTTGGTTTCACTGAACTTTCGTGTTCAATTGTATTCATTATTGTGAAAGGTGGCCGTGAAAGTTCAAAAACTTTTGTAAGTAGCATAAATTGAAATCTTTCACCCATAAAATGTTAAGGTGTTAAGACAATATATTATATCACCATCCGAGACGATTTTGAAAATGAAATTCGCGAAATTTCACGTCTAAATTATCGATGATATGTATGTGTTCAATGACTGTTAAGCTTCATTGATGATTAAATGTTTACATTCCGCAAAATCTTATGTAGTACAAGTTATAGATCACTTTTTATAGACAATTTCCAATCCCTTTTGTTGTTGAATTTCTATAAAATACAGGCTAAACTTTTAAATAACATAGGAACATATTCATTTTGTAAAGCTGTATGAATACTGTAACAAATGGTGTTTATTTTGTTATGTACACAAATGTACAATTTATTTATTACTTTTCTAAAAGGATAAAAATCTAGAGCTGGTAACAATTAAGTGGATTTGTCTAAAACATTTTGTTCGCGAACTTTTCATAAAATTACATATATGCTAATAATAGAGTTACATAACAAACTCCAAGACTATAACAGAGGAGAAACTTGCCTATGTCCCCATGTTAAAAAATGAAGACAAGCTAGCCAACTAACTCTGTACTATGTTTCAA
>JAQFXM010008711.1:0-10355 GCA_034693345.1 Entomobrya multifasciata | reverse complement strand
ACTTGATAATAAAATTTAGATTTGGTACTTTATACTTTCGATTATGAGTAAAATTACGATTCCGATTCTGACAAATTCAATCAGATCCTTATTAAGAACAAGATTGTTGACTTTATACATAAAATTAAATTCACATTCCGATCATGAGTGAACATTTTAGATTGTACTCTGGCACTTTATACTTTCGATTAAGATTTAAATTTTTCTCAATTTTCCCCATACACAATCGTAAAACACAATTTTAACCCAACTCAAAACGAGAATAGAAAAGTACATCACATTGGTCGAAAAAATCTGATGGGAGAATCGAAAGTATGAAGTGTCACAGTATAATTTGTAACTAAATTTTAGTTGGAATTTACTTGTTTAACAATTTTGTTTTAGATTTTATACTTTAAATTTCATAATCAATTTAATCGGAACGTGAATTTTAATTAACAAATTGAATTTACGCCGATCGAAAAAGTATAATACATGCTTAAGTAAAGAAATTATTCTAATTTGAAAAATGTAGTTCGATTCCGATTTAAAATGTCGAATTTATGCTTATAATTAAATTCATATTACATTTGGTTTATTATGGAAACTTTGGATTTTAATCTGCCACTTTAATTTTTCGATTAAAATTCCAACTTCTCAATATTTCCCAAATTATTATTTTTAACCATTTAAACCTAACTCAAAACCAGAATCGGAAAATGTATCATATTTGTCAAACAATTTGTCTGGAGACTATGAAGTTTGAAGTGCCATAGCACAATTTCTAACTCTTAATATTGATTTCAGTTTTACTTCCTTTATACTTTTAGTGCTAATAACTAATACAATTAAGATCAATGATATATTATATAATTTATGTAAACCTATTTTTCTACAACTTTTTACTATTTTCTTTAGTTTTTTAGTTCTAAATATAATTAGCTCTGACGTGGTTCGTGGGTGGTCTCTACTGTCGGTCCTAACTAGAGATAGTTTTTGCTGGATGATAGTTTGATAGCACTTCTATCTCATAAAAACTCAATCTATATGTGTGGGTATTGGTTGTTCATGCATTTTTTACCCACAATTTCCTTCCTTTCACGTGTGTGCTCACGGAATTCGGGTTGCAAATTTGCATTTTTGACAATTATCGAGTCTCATTCCTGACCCTTTCCTCTTTGTTCTCAGAATTTAATTTTTTGAGTTTTAGGATTTTTATGAGATAGAAGCACTAAACCATGGACCAGCTATTCAACTATCTCTAGTTAGGACCGACAGTGTAGTTTGCAGTAAAGATTCCCAAAAATTGGGCGAGACTGAAAAGCTATGCTGGTTGGCAATATTTAAATGTTTTGCTTGTCGAATTTACGCATTGTGACTTGCAGTTTTTATACATTGCTTCTCTAGTTAATCAAGTTCAAGATTTCGCTACCAAAAACACATTTAACAAAAATTGTGGGAAAAATTATTGGTAGTATCAGTTGTCGCACTAGTAGCATTCGTCGTCGTAGACTTAATCGCTAACGACTTTGACGCTGACGCCTTTGACTCCGACGCCCTTGTCGTAGCGACTTTGACGAGTAGCTTCTGTCGCAAGTAGCTCGTGTCGTCCTCCCCCTGATATTCGTATTCAGATGAATCTGAGATTTTTCCTAAGAAGATCTGGAAGACGCGTCGGCGTTGATGACGAAGACAATGATGTCACTGTTTTGAAAGGATATTCTCTTTGGATGACTGTGGAAACTGATAGTGATATTAATCATCAAAATTATGAGCAAAGTGATCTCTTTCCAGCACTCTGTCCACCTCAATAACCCATCAAACACCCTTTTATCCTGGAACTGGAAGCAAGGAAAATACACCATATAACTCTCACTACAACAAAACGATCTCCATTTCAGAATCCCTGCTAAAACACCACCAGTCCCCTCGAAATTCTAAATCAAGGTGCAGGAAAGACTTTCGGCCAAGGTCTCATATTACCCCTAGCCGAAGTACATTTTATACCCAGTCAAAATCCCCTATGGAACACCTACTTAGTAGAACACTTCAACGACATCGATACCATCAAATATTTCAGCTTATCCTATGGGGCATGTAGTACGAAAATAACATCTTGAATCAGAATCTTTCTAGGTATCTTACATCAAGGTACCTAGAAAATGGGTTTTCTTGTGACGCCTTACGATGGTTATCAGTATGCTTTAGATGGTAATGATACAAATCATAGTAGTTGCATAAGGGGATGTGTAGGAAAAAAGGGAAATAAATGTGTAATAAATTATTCTGCAAATAGTAAAGGGAAACGTACAGTAATTTTGAAGAGAGTTTCATCAAGGTTAATATTTTATAAGGTTAAATGGAAAATAAGAATAATTATGGTAGAGTAATTTTGGATAATTGAGCAACTCATACAAAGAAATATGCACTTGTCAAATGTTAATGTTGATATAATTGCGCCAAATTGTTCAATTAAAAATAAAACACTTTTTTCAATCAGTCACGTTTTTGTACTAATTCATTGGTACATAGCGTCTTTCTGATTTACTCACCTTTCTCCAACCTAACTTGTTGTTCAAGTAGTGAAATTCAGCCATTAAAACAGTTGAAACGCTAATAATGATTTGAAGGCCATTCGAAAAGCGTATAGAACAAACGAATACCGATTAATTCTGCATTAATAATTTATAATTAATACCCTTTGACAGTAATGATGATGATTTCTTTTCAAGTAGATAAATGTTGTGCAGTATATGACTAACTTTGAATTATAAATTCATTTACTGTCATTCAAGTTCTTAACAAAGTATGCTTTTTCCGAAACGAATTAAAGCATAAAGTACTCAAGCATCGTTATATATGTCAAAATAAAATATTAATGTACTTTGTGGTAGTTAAAATTCAAAATACCCCTGACGCCAACAAGTTTTCATTTTATGCAAGAAGCGTATGTACTCATTACGGCACGCAATAATAGAGTCGACTGCATCTTAGTGTATCTCTGTCTTAGTAGATTAAGCGGAGACGAAATATGTTAGTCGAACGTTTTTTTACTGTCGAACTTTACGTAAACGACTGCCACATTGCCGATATTTTTAAGTCGAAATTTTAATAGTCGAACTTGCATTTTGTTGAACTTTTTTAGTCGACCAAAAACAATATGCAAGCTACAATTAATCTCATCACTGAAGTTTGAATAAACACGCTATCCACATGCATCCCTTTAATATTCGAAGTTCCCTAAATAATTATTTTTATGAAGAACTTCACAAGTTTTCCATTACAATCATCGCATATATGTAAAGACCTTGTCTTTCTTAAAATGGTCAAGTGATGACAAAAAAGCTTTCAATTTAGTTCGTTTTTCATAGCCGAAGCGAATGCACGCTTGCCTTTACACCAAATATCGCCAACCAAGATTATATCTTTTAAAAAGCTAGCTTTAGGTGGACTCAAATAAGTAAAAATTGTAAAATTATTACCCTGGCACGAGTAAAAACGAAAAAATGAAAGATCTTATTTAGTTTTGCTTGTATTTTGCATGTCTACATGTTCATGTTAGTTATGAAAATTATTACATGAGGAAAGGTTATGGTTTTGTTAAGAAATATATGATTTCAACGAAGACTAAACAGTGAAATAAAATTCAACTATTTCCGACTAGTTTCGACAACTTTGTTTCTTCAAAACACAATGTCGACTAAATTAATTTCTTCTAAAATATTTCTACTATGTCAATTTCGTCACTTAAATTTCGACAATAATTTTTTGGTCGACTAATAAAATTCTACAAGTAAAAATCGTCTAAAAAAGCTATGCACTAACAGCAAGTCGACTCTATTATACCGAACCACTCATTACAGTAAAATAACATCTGCGACTTACGAATTGCTACATGCTGTCTTGTGGTATATACTAGCCACCTACCAGCAAAGCTCCTGTAAGTGGTTACGTGCCTATTTATTATACACAAATATGTCAACATTTTATCATCCATAATAAATAGATTTGCTGAGTCTGACTTCAAAAATGTCTGTCGCCAAGTCTAGCGAATATAATGGCATCATTTTCCTCTTAATGACCGTGAAACCTCATACACTCAATGCAAAGCATGTATCAAT
This sequence comes from Entomobrya multifasciata, assembly GCA_034693345.1. Taxonomy (NCBI): domain Eukaryota; kingdom Metazoa; phylum Arthropoda; class Collembola; order Entomobryomorpha; family Entomobryidae; genus Entomobrya; species Entomobrya multifasciata. The sequence continues at coordinate 6,255 of JAQFXM010008711.1, read as the reverse complement.
GTATAATGAAGCAGCTTCACAATATAGTGCACTTTCTCGGCGATTAAACTTCGAAATTAAAAACGTTTATCATAAACATTATCAGGTAAAGCCTTTTATTGTAGGGTGAATTTATAGAAGGCATTAATATAACCTATTAGTTCCATTGGTATTTATGTTGTACATATTGGACTGCTCTCTAAAGACAATGTTAAGTAAAAAGCTAGAAAATTCAGCAAAACTAGTTGGTATTTAGTATTTACAACGTGTTTATTTTAGGTCTCGTTTTCAGGGTCAAATTTACATATATAAAAGCAAAACGTCAAAAAAATTATCCCATTTTAGATTCTGAGACCTTTGATGCGTTTTTTTTAAATTTGTGGCGTTGATGCTTTGGGAGTAACTTTGCCACAAAAATAAGACACAAAGCATGAAAACGAAGACCAAATTTTTACAACAAGAAATGATACGCAAATTCGCATTTTTGAAATTGACATGTCATGATATAATCGTGTTGCCCGGGATCCAAAATTCCACAAAGCTGGCACGTTTAGCTCCACAGAAAGTTTGGACGAGAAGGAAGATATTTCTGTTGCAGATATAAGCATTAATAAGCCAATACATACTCGTCCTTATTTTCTGGATTCTACTTCAATTGCTCGATTAAGGCAGATTATGGTTTTAAAAATTTGTTTTGGTACAGCACCTTGGTATTTCAATACGAAAACGCACACCGTAGACAAATACAAACTAAAATTCGAGAAAATATACAAATTACTATGATACCTTTTCAACATTCAAACCGTGTTTCTAACTGGCTTTCAAATTTGGTCGTTTATTGCACGATGGTGTGATTTGGAGAACAGGGAGTTGTTTATGAGTTCTTTAAGTCTGTATTAGTATGTTTGTGTTTTAATTGTAAATATCAATATGCATTTCCATGGTGACAAGGTAGATATAATAATTCAAAATTTACAGACTAACGTGCGCTTAGGTTTAGATTAATTGTTGACTTTTTATTAACAGATGCGTCATTATATCAACACATTATTCCGGTTTAACCGTGAATTTGTTGACACATATTTGATCGATTTGGATGGTTACCAAGACAGTGTGAAAATCGTCTGGTACATAAGCTTCGCATTGAATACATCTCAAGTATTTGCATCCACGGCATTATTTCTTGTTATGCCTTACCAGCCTTGGTATTTATTTCAGTACATTTACCCAAAACCTTGGTACTGGCTCATACCTGTGGCATTGCAAGAATTAATGCTGGTTGTTCAAGTGATTGGGAACTATGTGTTGTATCAGTGGATACTCGTAGCTCATACAAAAAATGTGAAATTCTGGTTAATGGAAATGCAGTAAGTAAAACATTTTATTCAAATAAATTATCTTGTAACAATAAATGAAATGCGCTTTTGGTGTTTTGACTTTTTAGCAATAATAACGATACAGGTTTAACGAGGAGAAAAATTAGAGAGTTTCAAGAAAGTATTGACTCTTACATAAAGTTCCAAATATTGTGTGTTTGTTTGAATGAAAGTATGGCTCCTATGGGGATTTTAATAATGAAGGTCACTATTGAACTGCATGTACTCATTAGAAGTATGAATTATTAGAAGAGTTTCCAGGAATTTGTAAGTTATTATTACTATTTAAATGCAAAATGGGGCTTTACTGCATCAATCTAAATTGGCTGAAAATAAAATAAAGCGACAGACGGTGATAATGACGCATGCAAGATATAATAGATATTTTAGGTCTTGTCAGCGACTCAACGTCCTATTGGCCCTGACAACTTTGTTGAGGCGGTCACTACCATAAATATGAAAAGTCATGTTGTTATGGAAACTAGAAGCTTGCTGTTTCTGTAAACGCGTCATTTATTTCGTGGTTTTCTTATGAAAAATACATTGATATAAGCAAATGTATTTCTGTATATGTATAAATATTATGCATGTAAAGTTAGTATTTTTCCATAGCATACTACATAAATATTTGGGCAATTTATTTGTTAGAAATATTTTGACATATTCGTAAAGCTATCTAAGTCAATTATGATTAAAGTCTCTCCTTTTTATAGATAATAAGTCATATTTTGATTACGTGTTCAAATCAACATAAACGTCTCAACATGATGTCTCTATCTATTATAATAGAATATTAGCTATTATGTATCATTAGTTAACTATATTGTAATTTAATGTGTAAAACTGTAAACGTTTACTTGAAACACATTGACGGGTCCGGTGATAGTAAATAATCTATACTCATAATCCCCTGGCTTTTCATCTTAACCTTGTCACTGTCCCCAAATATTGTTGATTTGATTAAAGCTTTCACCCCTACTCTCATCCCCATTCCCTCCCACTGTAAAACCGCAAAACCATGTTAAATGTCTGTGAATTTTGGCATTGCAAATTTATTCTCTGACATCAAAATCCTTGCTATTTCAGTAATAAAATATGTAGTATTGGTTTTGAACTTTATGATAATGCATACATAATTGTCTCGTTAGTAAATGATTTGAATAAACTGGATTTGCTGTATTAAAAACCATTATACTTTTTGGAATACAACCCTTTATTTGTAAATTTTTTGTTTTTACACTGTCGTCCGGACAAAAATTGCAAGTAAGTTTACAGTAAGTAACTAGTAAGGGTGCTGATTCATAATTATTTTACCACAAAAACGATTTTAAGTTTGTATATATGTTCGAAAATATGGTACAACTGCATGTACTCTAATTTTAACCAGTTACTTAACATTTCTTAAGACCACAACATATATCTGATACACTCGAACCCAATCAACTTTCATCGATGGTTTTTTCCAGATTCGTGGGTTCATTGCAGAAATTAATCCATCAAAGAAGCCTCCACCTACGACAATACTTAAAATGAAATTGGCAGATTTAATGAGGAGAAAAATTAGAGAGTTTCAAGAAAGTATTGACTCTTACATAAAGCTCCAAATATTGTGTGTTTGTTTGAATGAAAGTATGGCTCCTATGGGATGAAGATATGGCTCCTTTGCGGTCAAGTTGGCTCACTCATGCCATCGAGTGGGATGAAGCAAAAATCATTGTTTCAAAGGAAAGATTTGCCCAACGTACAATGATTGAATCATTGCTTATCAAGAAAGCGAAACATGAAGGCATCCGAATCCCACTAATGAACAGGAAGGAAGAAGAAGGTCGTGACTGGATACCGAATTTTTGGAATTCATTGTTTTATGATATGCTCGAATTTAATTAATTCTATTAACATTTATAACTGTATTCGTGAATTTTAGTCAAATTATTGTTAATTTTGCTCCTGATGAGGATTTCAGTGGAAATCGAAACGTCGAGCCAATAAAACTATTCTTCTAAAACACTCGCAGTTTCCTTAAATTGCATTTCTTATAAAGAATTTACTGTTCCTTCACAAGGCTATTTACTTCGGTCACTAGTGAATTTTCCGTCTGATAATATTTTCTGGTGTAAACATACCATTAGATTTTGGAAGGAAGCCATAACACAGCAAATTCGTGATAATCTGAGCTCGTGTCAAGAGGTTTTGTTGCTTTTGTTCCCTTAGTAAGAGGTTAATGTATCGTGCTTTCTGTTCCAAAAAATAAAATGAGGTAATTTTTTAAAACCAAGTTTGTATTAAAGAAATTCAATTTATTTGAAAAAATTAAGTTACCTTCCCCAATGTGCAGCCAATTCTACATTAAGAGCCTCTGCTGATTGACCTCTTTATTCGGCAATATCGATTTCTTCATAACGACACCTGGTGTCACAATTCAAAACAGCGTTGTTCCTCAGCTAACATATCTGTACACGAGATTTGTACAGATCATATTTGTTGATGTTTATACTCGAAGAAATCCACGCATACTGTGTATATGACGAAAAACCCCATCAAGCTATTTTTTATGGCCTAGCTAATGTGTGCATCTTATGTTTACCCAATTCCCAAATTGGAAAATATTTTATTGTTATTGTACGGGATAAAATAATTGATTTGTGCATTACTCATTCTTCATTTGACTGAAATTTAAATATTTAATTGTCGTCTGTTTTATTGCCATTAAATCATGTTTTATTGTTTCAATTGCTCTGCTTGTATTTTTTGGTTTCAGCATTTTAAACAACAACAACGCTATTAGTCCGAATACATTCTTAGACGTTTTTTAAATATATAAAATATTTTATTTTATCAATTTTCAGCGCTTCTGGGAGAAGATAAGAAAAAAATTGTTGAAAATGGGGATTTGTGTTGTTATGTAGATAGGTTTTTACGGGATTACTGGGTTTCCTTATTTGCTTTGAGTCCTGTGTAACAGAAAAGTTACCAATATTTAGAATTTCTTTCACATTTAAGAGAATTAAAAACAAGTGAAATAAAAAACTTAAGTTTCCGTTAGCATGCTTGAATCAAATATTCTGTTCTATGTAACAGTTCTGACAAAGTATTCTACTCTAATGATAATCATAATATATTCGAAACCTTTTGGATCTACGGATAATGACACTTAGGTTAGGTTAGGTTTGATGATAATGATCATAAAGTTTCGAATTTTCAAAACTAGGGTGATCCCGGCATATAAGGAATGTTTATATGATTTTATGACTTAAGTAAATCTTGTGATGAGAACCTGAACTTATTTATGAAATTGCTCGTTACATAGCCAAAGCAAATGACTGACAAATGGCAGAAAATATCTTCTGGGCACAAGGATATTTCTTGTTGAAAACACATTGGTTATTTTTATTAAGTAGTGCTTAGTAGTACTTATTGAAAAGGCATTTCATGTTTGTTCGTCTGTCTGTAAACGCTCTAACTCAAAAACGCGTTGACCTACTGACTTCACACTTAGTATACAACTACCTTAGGGTACAAGTAAGAAGCCTATTGATTTTCAGCCATATCGGCCCAACGGTACCGGAGTAACGGCGAATTAACGGTTACATGTTAATCAAATGGCCAAAAAATATTATTCCATAAATCGATAGATTAGAGTATTGGTATCAAACTTTGTCAAGAGACCATACACTTAAGCTGAATAGTTTTCGAGAAATAAATAAATAATGGTTGCACACTTTATAAATGGGCAACGAAAACAATATTTCTTTTTTACTTCTAACCTTTTGAAATCAATAACAATACTTGAAGCACTACTTTATTTTTTACTTACAATACTAGTTTTTTTGGTTGCGGTCAAGTTATTCGTTTAACAGCGTGGATTTTATATTATTTTCAAAGCGGTTTTAGAAAGATTGGTTTATTTATATCTATGACAATAATATTTTTTGTAAATTTAAGACCAAAAGGAAAAACTAAAATTTTTGACCGATAAATTCCACTGATGTTTTGTATAAGGACAAATAATATACAAACCTGTATCTCTTTTAGAACGTTTTAAGTCAAGATGTTATTTACGGAATAATAATAAAGCTTACTGCATAAAATTTGTAGATCAGAAAATGACATTTTTGCTTTGTTTACGTTCGTTTGCACACTATATTTTCTTTTTATTCAAATGTATAATTTATTTTATGACCGTGTGTTTACATATAAGCTTAAATGTGATTACACAAATATTGTGGTTGTCAAACAAGGTTATTCACTTACGCTTATTTACGAAATGGTTTAGCTTTATTTTAAGCTTTGCTGCGCATTTGACGTTTAAGTCACGTAAGTTGAAGTTTTCTTTACGAATCCAACAAATTTGAAGAAAATATCACAAATAAGTTCAATTCTTCCTCTGCTTCCGCTAAGATGATAATAAATATTGCTTCCATGTAGTTTTTATTACATCAGTTGGTTCTGAAATTTTGTTATCCTATGTATATTTGATCTGAGCACGCAAGTGTTCTTATCAGTACGGTGAAATGTGTATGCCACGCATCAATGTTTATAACTTAATACCATCATTTCATCTCTGAGCCATAGTAAACAACTAATAAATCAAGAAGAAAGATTTCGAGCTTGCCTTAAAGTTGAAACCATTCCTTAATATTAAAAACAGTTGTATTTTAAATAAAACTGTGCGTGTTCATTATAACTTTTGTTATTTGGTTTTAGTTGTGAAATCAGCATCAAAGTCCTGGTCAATAAAATTCTAAATTTACAGTACATCCGATTTTCCTACACACTTAAATCACGTCTAACGGATCAGGCCATATTTTATTTTGCTACTTAGTTAGTTATTTTTTAAATTTATAAACGGAACTAGTAGAGCATCATCCGCACAGCGTTTTTCAGCAAAATCGCCCATAAG
>JAQFXM010008710.1:0-10355 GCA_034693345.1 Entomobrya multifasciata | reverse complement strand
CCTTGAAATTGGTTTTACACAAAACTGCTACTCCGCCTCCTCTGCAACCTACCCTATCCGATCTATATAAATTAAAGGATTTTGGAATTGGGATTACATCATCAACATTCAACCACGTTTCTGACATGCATAAAATATCACATTGTTGATTATGTAGTAAATTAAATAACTGATGTATTTTGTTCTTTACCGATCTCATATTTTGGTGACAAATTACAAACTGTTGATTTCTCTCCTTCTGGCGTCAATCACGTCTTGGCTTTTTTGGATCTGGTGGTCCCTCTCCTTCGTCATTGTCATGATTTTCGTTGTCTTGATTATTCCCTAACGGATTGTCAATTGACATGTTTTGGTCATTGGATTGACTATTTGGCTGATCACATTTATCTTTATTCGCATGAGATCGCAACTTCGTTTTGCTTCTATTTGTTTTCTGGTCAGGTCATGGTCAACACGAACTTCTTTGAATTCTTTGACGTCTTTCATCTTGCTGGCATTTTTAAATAGTCACCGTTTCGCTTGCATTGTTGGTAAACAAACTCGAATAGGTCTTAATGTTGCATTTTCTGCTAATCCAATCCTTTCTGTATAAGGAGCTGTTACATGATCGGCAATTAGTTTCATCACATCTCTGAAAAGCAAATCGCCATCGCTTCCTTCCGGTATCCCAAATACAATCACATTAGTTTTTCTGGCGAGTTTGTCTTTTCCTTCTTTTATTTCTTCTCTCAAGGCATTTGCCGTATCCTTCAGATCATCTTTCGAACATTTGGAAGATTCTAGGTCCCCCTGGCGTGATTCAATCTGAGTCATTCTTCCATCAACCTTCTTTTCTAGTTCATCTAGTCGTTTCAACGCATCTGTCAGTTCACTCCGCATGTCTTTCTGCTCATCTCGAAAATGAACCATCAGCTCACACAGGTCGTCAATAGTTTTGGGTGTCTTTTTGTTCGTCATCCTACCAATCTTTCAAGATAATATTCTTCAGAAAATGAATTGATATACCGTTATAAGGAACTCGCTTACAATCGCTGGAGTGTGTTATTTTTATAGCTACACTCATGCTATATTGAGCAGCAGCATAACTACAACTGGTATGCTATCAGGTCGGACCCTCTGGGTGGTTCAGCAATACACGGGAAGGTATGGCAGGATGACTAAACGTCCTTCAGATTTCATTTGCATAAAATTCTCAATATTCTCAAAAAATACACCTTCTTTTTAGTTAACTTAAAACTTCTTTAAAACTTAACTGATTGCAAACTATTTTGGAAAATCGAGAATATGAACAATACACTATTGAAAAACCAATTGATTGGCCTATCAATTAATGTAATTCACAAATTTTTACACTTAAAATAACGCTTGTTAAAAAATTAAAACTAACACTGCCGTCAGTCACTCGTCTTGTCTCCTCGGTTGATGGAAAGATATTATATGTAAATATTTTATATGTTTTTATTTTGTTTTCCAAAAAATCCCTAAAGTTGGCCCATTTTTTAAAAAATGTGCAACTATTAATTTGGTTGCCTCAGGCATTGTGGTCACTACGAATTCATACAATATTCTATGGTCCTTTGTTCTTGAATGCTATGACAGGTTAACTTTTTGCCAATATAAATGTCTACGCAGTATCTTTGCTGGATAACAACTCACAGGACTAAAATTTTTAGTAAGAGCTTGTCAAACACAACATATATCATAATACATGAAGGCATGTAAACATATAAATTACTTACAATGTATTCCTACAGTGAAAAAATATTATGTAAAGCTAGTTTTTTTAAGAAATGTTTTTTGGGAACAAACTTGTGAGGAATGTATTTGGTTGAGGATAAACCAAGCTGGAAAGCTGGTCAGTAAAATGTTACTAAGATGAACGAATTTCGTGACAGTATTGAATGCATAATTCTGTTTTCATAATGAAATAACCAAGACGTATTTACATGCATTCCATAATTTTAATACCTAAGTAATTTGAAGACATGTCATTTTGGTTATAAATTACAACATTTTTTAGACAGCTTCATTTTTGTTCAGTTAAAGTTATTTCTTGAATTCACAAATTTAAAACCAAATATAAAAAAACCAGTATTTTTTGTCCAAATTACTAATCGTTTTTGGATAAACGTTAGTTCACACGCTAAAACCTCGTTTTATTCTATGTAAAACATAACGCACTGATGTAAAAATAAAGCAAATAATTGAAAGTACTTGACTCCAAAATTCAGTAAAAAAACTAAAAATGGCTAAACCACAACCACCCAACCAAACGACAAAAATAACTAGTATATTTCCTGTCATATTTGGCGCTTTTGGTATTTTGTTTGAAAATACAGTCTTGCCATCAAAATTACCTACAAATCTCTCCCACCAATCGAATATTCCAGACTCCGGAATAACAGAAAACATTTTCTGAACATGAGGAGGTATCAAACCTTTCAGGGTCAATGATATATCCATTTGATTGTAAGTTTCACTTCCAACATCCGAATGGTATTTTAATCTTTTAAGCTGTTTGCTCATTTTGTCAGCTAAACTCCGTGGCAAAATCCATGCTGACTTTGAACAATTTTTCAAATCGTCCAAAATCAATGTTTCTTGGGCTTTCCAAAAATAATCAGTTAACGAAAATGCCCACTTTCCCCAAGTAAATCTAGATACTCTTTGATCTCTTGCTAAAAGCTGGAATTCGGGCAAGCCGGATCTAGCTAGCAGAGCTAACGATTCTAGGGGACTAGCAAGTATTTTGGGCAACAATGGATGAATATGATGTCGTAATTCCGACTGATTCCTGTCATTTCTGTTCTGTTTTATATTGACTCTTTTACTGATTGTGTCTAATTCTGTACTTGCTATTACAACATAAACATTTTCTTGCATTATATCGAGAAATTTGCCATTTATTTTGCATGACAAATTGTAAAAATTAGCAAAACTGTCAAAATAAGTACTACTGAAAAGCATCTGAAACATTACATTTTGATTAAAACTATAGTCTATATCAGCAATCCTACTATATACCGAGTAGTTGTCTCTGTACAACTCATCAACATTTTGATATGGAATTGGTTTTCTAGGCTTGACGATATTATAAACGTTGCTACTTTTATAGGCATTGCTTAGAACTAAACTTGCCAGGAGTATACCAGAAAGTATATACCTAAAGTACTTGTTATTAATTAGATTCACAGGAAATGGGTCTCCCTGTTCTAGAAAGGTTTTGTAAACCGAAAACAAAATCTTTACGGTGTCGGCTAATCTCAAATGCCTTGAAACGTTAATAAAAGAAATGACTGAGGCAATTATTGCTATCAATAACCACAGCCAAATGTGTTTATGAAAAACTGCAATAAGCTCTAAAAATGGTAAATTTTGTACTCCCTGAAATCCACAGCTTACAAAATGAAGATTACTCAATTTGTTAGAAAGTTTAAATGTCCCGTGACTTTTTGAAGATGCATATGCAAACGAAAAATAAAGATTGTACTTGTACGACGAATTTGAGAAGAAAAATCCAAAAGGATTGTGCTTCATAAAAGTGGAGTTTCCAATTAAAACTCGAATAATAGAGGCGTACGCTATCATTAGTCGGTTTTGCGTGTTGGATGTCGATTTGAACTGTTTAAGTACACGACCAATTGAATTTAATTTGGGTTTTGTCTTTGAGACTATAAGAAGGTTTAGTTGATTCAGCAGTTTATTCTCTTCGTAGTCCCATTTCCACAAAAACTGTTGATATGGCGAAGTTCTTGCTATTTTTAAGATTTGAAGGATATCTATATTTTGAAAGTACAGATTCTTCAGATAATAACGATTGTAACATTTAAAGCAAGGAACTGTAGCGTGAACCTGAGACATTTTGCAATATTCATCAGAGAAATCGTTTTTGTGACATTTTACATACCCGACAATTAAAATACTATTATAAGATCCGTGCCAAGACTCCCCTGAGTTCGAAATTGATGGTATCCAAGGAGACAAGTATTTTGAGATATATACTGGAACTGATAGTCTATCAATGTAAATGCTTAGTAACGCACGGTCACTTGGACTTCCATTCCGTCGATGTCTTTCAAAATATTTTGTGTGAGTAAATATATGAGTATTTTTACCGACCGCAAACATATACACTGGCATAAAAAGATTGATTTCAACTTGACACTGCCAAGGCTTCATTGCTACTGAAAATAGATCTAAATTTAGACCAACACAATATGCATGACTTGAAGCACACGAGATGCAGGGTACTATTGCAGTATAAAATCTGGATATTTTGCAAGGATGCTTTAGGGACCGAAAATAGGACTGTGTTGAGTTTGCCAACAGGGAAAAGTTTTTGGAAAATGAAGTCATTCCAAGTGGTATCCACATGAGATGTCCAATTGAACTTTTGCTGGTTCGTTTACTTTCGTGTATGGTTCCCGTGACATTTGCATAGTTAAAGCGTCGTAAAATCCAAGGAAATTTTCCTGATTGTTGTACGTTTATTCCTCGAAAATTGTTGAGAACTACCAAGCAGTGGCTTTTTGCCAGGTTATCTATAAACGGATTTAAGTCAACATTAAGGGTATTGTACTGATTAATAGTTTTCAAAAAGTCGATATGGCCTTTACGAAATGCTGTGAGAGCATTTTGCGATCTTTTCAGTTTGGCCTCGAGTTGAATCTTCATAGTTTCATCCTGAAAACTATCAAACGTTTTTACGTTCACCAAAAACCAAGATGGTTTTGTGAAATTAAACTGCCGGTAACAAGTACAATTATTTATAACTATCAATATGGTTAAAATGCGTAGCTGCATTATTATTTGGACTAGAGTTTTTGAAAGTTCTTGCAGCGGTTAAAACTGAGTATACTTAAAAAGAAACGTCTTGCTACTCTTGAGAGTACATACATACATTGCCTAGTGTCTACTAACTTAAATTTTATGGTAACCCTATTTTGTCAATGTTTTTAATTTCTGTAATGGCTTACTAAACGAAAAATTACAAGGTACTTTATATAAAGCTTAAATGTGGTGCAAATTTACAAAAAGCATGGATTACATTTACAACCATGAAAAATAGTTTACGTAAAAGACACGTGCTATAATAAATGTCGCAATCGTGAAAGGTTTTTCAGTAATGGCATGCTTCATGTAATATCCCTGTTGCGTCTGACTTCAAAATGTTGTTCGTAGAAAGATAATTTAATAGCATTAGTTTCATCATTCTCCGCAGCCTTTTGCTACGTAATTAATTTTAGCTGGAATCCAAGCTTACAATGCAAACAAATTCCAGTAAAATATTTTTGTAATTAATTTTTATTCTTTATGTTGTCTTTTGCCAAAGATATAATATGCTAGATTTGTGGTTTAGTTTCTTTATTTCTATCGCTAGTTTCCACATGATCTCACTTGAAAACAAATTATTTTCCTTTAATTAGCTATTGTTTAATAACATGGAGGAAATACTTTTGGTCATTGTGAATAAATAAAATAGATGCTTGCAATGAAACAGTCAAGGGAAATTGACCAGCTCATTGAAGTAGGTTGTTTGTGACCCAGTAAGATAATAAGCACATAGATTGGTCGTAAATTTTTATAACGATCGGGAGTTAAGCCCAGTAGGTAAGTATTTCGCAGAATCACAAACTGTACATTTTAAAACCTCATAGCGGGGAAGCATAGCTCATGCACCTACCATAAAGTACCATTGTTTGTCCCATCAAACAGTGAGGTACTAAATATTGAGAAAAAAACTTTTTTCGGTTAACTGTGAAGGGCAAAGAAGACCAAACAATAAGACATAAACTAATTTCAGATTTGTTGACTTGATTTGTGGTTAGCTCATACACTAAATATAAATTAAAGGACGAATCTCAGTATTAAGGTTATGATTTTCAGCTTAGCGCAAGAAAAAACCATTTTAAACCACTCCGGAATAATGCCTCTTAATTTTATGTATAAAAGCGCAGAATTCGATAGTGTATCGGTTCTGCAGAATCGTCAAAAGGACAAAACTGTGCACTGATGAATGACGAAGAAAGTATTTTGAACCTTAAAGTTACCTACAATAATCCAACCACCAGTTCCTCTTTTACAGGTGCCATTTCGATTGCACAAGAAATAGTGATTAGTCACTCCAAATGTTTTTATTTTTAAGGGTTGCATACCTGACACAGTTTTCCATAGGATGCAAGGATTATATTAGTCATGTATATTAGGATGGCATGATCAGTTCTGGATAGTGTACTACCAGGATGAAGAACTGCTGCGTGATTTCATTTATAATGAGGAGAAAATTTCAGGCTGTCAGTAGAAAAAGAAGTATTAAATTGGTACTTATCATTATAAATATTTGCAAGTGGCACTTTAAAATTAAGGGAAACTTTGAATTTTTAATGAATGCGCATATCACTTAATTTCATATTTTTATGATCAGCTATGCGTCAACAATTTTATTGATTATTTATTCGTAAACAGTAACAATAGTTCTACAGGTTTGGGGCAAGATTAAATATCGGGTGACATAAAGGTGTTCTAAATTGAACAATTCTAACGAAAATTATTCTAATTGAAATATTCTAAAATCGAAATATTCTAAACGCTAATTAGTCTAAAAAATGTAATTCTAAAAATAAGTGAAATAGTCTAAACAAGAAAAAAACTAAAAAATAAAAGCTAAATAGTTAAGTACTCTAAACGCGGATGTGGTTATGCATATTGTTTAAAATTTTGTATCATGGACAGAAAGGTGGCTAAGTTTGGTTAAGTTCAATGCTCTTCATATTGCAAATGCCAACTTTATAGAAGTTATAAATTGTCAGGTCATCAATTTTAATGTAATTATCTTCTTCTTCTGGGCAAGTTAAAATACATTTGGGGACAGCTGAGACACGTTAGGACTAGGTCCAGAATCGTTTATGATAAGTTTACGGATCATAGTAATAAGTAGGAAAATGTTTGTTTACTTGGAAAGGAAAATGGGCTTTCGGTATTTTGGTCGGGAGTCGGGGGAGCGGGCAATCGGGAGTCGGGGGAGCGGGCAATCGGGAGTCGGGGTTCCACCAAAATAAACTAGGCAAAACATAACTTTAAATAAAACGATACATTGAGATTTTAAAATTCAAGCATAGAGTCCCAAGAATGTTTAAAAAATCTCATCTGAAAGCTTCAGCTATTCTAACCTAAAGTATACATCTTCTATGTGTTATACAAATAATATTATGAACTAGAGCCACAGTTACATTCATACGGTGTTATGTTACTGACATAAAATTCAATTTTGTTGTGTAAAGCAATTTAAAATAAAATTTGATTTCAAATGAGAAACATTATTGGGTAGTTATATATTCAGTTACTGCGAAAAAATCAATTAACGTCTGGAAAAAAATAATCTAAAAAAAGGATTTATTGACTTGATTACCGAACAAAAACGTAAATTACACACGATTGTTATTATTCAAAAATAATAAGTGCGCATACCAAAAAAACTCAGCTTTCAACCATCAGCTTTTAACCTACCTTATACAATGAAAATTTCCGAATGTTATATACGGCTCTACATTTCCCTAATATTATTCTCAAATATTTACCTTTGCAGAGCTAGAAAAAGTCAGGATCCCACATTTCGTTACACACTTACCACACGACTATTAAATTCACTGTCCGCATCTGACCCTATAATAAACGAATATTTCAAATTTCTGAATAAAGATGATCAACTACCAATTTTGGAATATATCAAGGGCGTTGGCTTAATGCAAAATAAACCAAATATTCCCAAAGTCGTGAAAAATTTGTACCTCTCTTTGGAAAACTTTATGAACGACAATTGCTTAATTGTAGTGAACAACTTTGAAGGCACGGATATACACTCAACGATTCAGTTTCCTGTAATTCTCAGAAAATTTGAGGCAGCTATCAGCCGCATTGATTATTCCAATCCTTATAATTATGAAAACAAGACAAAAGTAGATACAATATGGGTGCCGAAAGAAAACTTAGCAAGACTTAATGGCAATTTTTCTAGTAAAACTCCGAATTATAACCACTTTACCGAAAATTGGTCCGAGTGTTCGATTTTGAAGTATCTTCAAAAACTGTGGCCACTTGATACAAATTTTATGAATTGTCTTGGTCCTAACTCCCACAACTTTGTTTTCTCATCAAAACCATGGCAATGTAAAATCCAAGTTGACTTATTCATGCCCAATAATTTACTTCGTCTTGGCAAGTTTAAAGAAATATTTGAAAAACTAAGAAACTTTTGGTCTAAACATGTGCCAAGTTTGAGGCCACCAGTTCATATCTTGATTGATACGAAAACAGACGAAAAAGAATATGATTTGGTTTCACTAGCTAATTGGGTATCAAAGCGTAACCCAAGATTTGGGCAATATGTTGTACCAGATATTGTTAATCATATCCAAACCGTTGGTCATGTTAGTTGCAACGCGAAATTTAAAAATATTTTGACCAATTTGGAATGTAATATCGAAAAATGGAGTGTACTGTTTCCTTGCCCGTTTTGTAATCATTTATTTCATGTAAATCATGTACAACTTGATAATCTTTCATTTGAAAACATAGCAATTTTAGAAAGATTTCAAAAATACATACAGTTTCCGGGAGAGCTCACATCAAAATCTGAACGTGCACTTTTAGCAGACCCAATTGTATATTTTGTCAAAACTGAACCTGAATTAATTAAAGTCCCATTGCAAAATCTACTCAAGTTAAAGCTAAGATTTTCGCAAAAGTTAGAAATGCTCGGGTTTGGCTATGCATCCATTTATGTACATTTTCTTGGAAATATTACGTCAGAAATACCGAAGCAACTACATACCCAAAATACTTTGTATTTTATGCCTTACCTTAAACGAGATGTACGAGTAGTAAATTCGGTTTTCCGAATTTATGACACCGCCCTCAGAATACAAAATATTTTTGGGAATCTTCACTTCATCAGCTGTGGCTCCCGTGGAATCGAATCCTATCAGATTCTACAATTCCTTTCTGTTTTCGAATTGAATTTATGGATTTCCATAGTGACATGGACTGTACTGCTATCTGTTACCATAGTTGAATTGCACAAACATAGATACAGGTTTGTAAGTACATTAAGTAGTAGTATAAACATTCTCAAAGTATTTCTAGAACAAGGCAATCCATTTCCAGGGAATTTCGAGAAAAGTAATTCAATGAAGTTTCTTATGACTGGCATACTTTTGACTGGTTGTGTAATTAGTAGTGCTTTTAAAAGTGAGAACGTTTATAACATTGTGCTGCCTCGGTCACAACTATCATATACTAAATTTGACGAGCTTATTCAGGATAATTTTACTGTGTATAGTAGACTCGAAACAATTGAAGTTGCTTTTGGTTTCAATGATAAATGTCCACCTGATGAAATTTCAGAGATTGAAATTTATTTGTGTAAAAATCAAAGTTTTGAGTTAAGCTCAGTGAGTGAGATTTAGTTTCCAATGGACGAGCGGACACAAATATCGCCTGATTTACAAAGAAATCTAGACGTTGCCATATATCATCCTGAAGCACTAAATTTGTTGCGTGAATACCTAAATTATTTAGATGACTTTATGAAAGTTGGACTTATTAATGATGACGAAAGTGAGTTGGTAATTCATAATGGTCCAGCCTTCCAGAAACATTATGCCGAAAAGCAAAATGACTTAATTACAAAGGATCTAAATAATTGCAATAAATCGGCATGGATAATGCCAAATTATTTGGCACAAATCAAGCACAGATCTTTGAAAAAGTCAGGAAAGCATTCGGACGTAAGTGCTGGTGCGTATACACGGCCAGAGTTAGTTCTTTGGTTTAATAGGGCATATGTTCCATCTTCAATACTTAAACAAATTGGTTTGATTCAAAACACAGGCTTGCTTGAGTGGTGGCCAAAATATGTCAATAGGTCTGATCTTATTATGACTAAAGAGAACATTCCACCTACCAAACCAAATATGACAGGAAATATTCTTGTGATTTTTTTAATTCTGGGCGGAGGTGTGTTGATTGCGGTTACTTGCATGATCTTAGAGTTATGGCGAAGCATCATAGCTTGCATTGTAATCGGTTGTAATATATGTGTAATGAAAACTAGGCTAGTCATTATGATATTTAAAAATTACAAACGGATGCTTTGCGTAAATCGCGTTATTGTTATAAATCGAATGTAAGTTACGAATAAACAAGTGAGTTACATGACTATTTGGAGGGACGAACTCCGCAATGTCAGACAAATTTATGCTCATGAAAATAAGTGTCCGTAGTGCAAGGGTTCTGGTGTTAATTGTAGATGAACTGAATTATTATGATGGCAGCAATTGATACTCAAAAGTGCATGA
>JAQFXM010008709.1:0-10356 GCA_034693345.1 Entomobrya multifasciata | reverse complement strand
GGCCGGATGGACGGACGGACGGGATACAGTCAACCACACCAAAAACAATAGATACTCTCATCGAGTATCTAATAAAAGAAATTATGTGGGTGGGTGCCAGCTTGGAAAAACAAGGAAATCAAATGCACACTCTCTCTCGCTTTCTCTTCTGCTTATATTAACTCTTTCTCTAGTGAAAAGGACACGCTGTTATATATCAGCATTCACATCTCAGCAAAAAACTAAGTGGAGAGTTTTGTCATTGCATTTACTTGTGAAGCTTGATATGCAATAAGTTTTTGCTGCTGCTGTTTTAGTTCGTTGAGCTCTTTTCCGTAACTAAAGTAGAGCAAGGGAGACGGAGAAATAGAAGAATCGTGTTATTTATTACATCTTGTTATTCCCTGTCATATTTACAACGACGGTGGCATGGGTATCACATGTGCCTTACTCACTAGAAATGGACTCACTTTCACTTTTTGTGTTTTTACTTATTCCAGAGAGTGTAATGCAATCGTAAAAAACAAACGCACTCTCTCATCGGTACATAGCATAAAATAGTCTGCGCCTTTCTGTGTTTTCGTGACAGGAACATGAATGGTTCACAGTATTTATTATCTTTTTTGTTGCTTTTTTAGTACAAAAGTGTACGAGTGTGTGTGTGAATGTGAAATGGATCTTTGTTATCTGATTATGCGTTTTACCATTGTGCGTGCATTTTGTATAGACTGTATAAAATGGTCGCATACACAAAAGATGATAATGTACTCACTAAGTGACAAACGCATACATAATACATTTCTCCCTGTTATTACTGCATTTGTACAAAAATGAAGATAAACAGAGAAGTGAATCTAGGAAAACTGATTGCATTCCATAACAGATTTTGTGAGAGCTGGTTTTTTATATTTTTGTTTCAGCCAAATGAAAACATGAAAGTTGTCGCGGTTGTTTATGTTCACTGAACTAACATTGAAAATAGGCATCATCAACATCTTTTGATACTTCTTTAGGATCAAAGGAAAATAAGCTGAATGTATATTTTATGTGGTAAGAATGAATGAGCAAGGGAATGTTCTAAAGGTTTTCATTCATTCTACAGTCACATCCCAGTCCTCGTGATTCCATTTTTCTAGATGTTATTTTTGTTGTTTCTTTTATTACCATTTTCCCCATTTCATGGTCATTCCACGTTCTACTTAAGTATTATTTACTGTCACTGGACAGATCCCTACTCGTTAAGTATCTTGTCAGAGAGCAGAATGAGAAAACAGACAACTCTGACTTTTTCATTTCTACGAAAAACGTAGGACTGCTCAAAGGACCGTACATGGAATCGAATTTTACAAAAACAAAATGTTCACATGAGCTTTTGAAATGTAACCGTATAATCAAATCACAACAAAATATGATAATTCATTTCTACTTCAATTCTAAAAATATAAATAAACACAAGCTTCCTCGTTTCAATTTCACGGGCCGTAACATTAGGGCTTTTTTCTGCTCTCAGTTCTCATGCTTTTCCATGTGTTTATTTAACGGTAACTAAACTTCCTGTAGTTTTTTCTGCCTGGATGATTTCAAGGCTCTTCATCTTGTTAGACTTTTTCCGTTTATTCCTGGTGACTGACGTACATATCACCATGCTCGTTTATGCTTCATCATCATCAAATTATCTAATACTCCCTCTTTTGTTTCTTTTTATCTCCCTACAAATTTAGCCTGCGGTTCAATGTCATATCACTGAAACCACTGCCGCTTTGCCGACACCACCATATACAAACCTCCTCTTAAATGCGATACAATGTATCTTCAGCGCTGTCATTTCAAGTGAAAGTAAATGTATGCAGATATACAGCATCAAAGAAAAAGCTGGAATAATATTTTTCACAAAATGAAAACAGGGGAACAGGGTATAAAAGAAACGAATCATAGATACGAGACGACATGTTGTCAGCAGGAGTGCAGTGTAGCAGTTTAATGACCTACAAATATACTTAATACGTATGTCCACAACCAACAACGCAACCACCGGCTATAAAAAAGTGGGAAAAGAACTTAAAAAATGTAACGAGGAGGCTGCCAAAAAATGGTAGAAACAGAGGGGAGTCATCATCGAACCTGACGGTGACGAGCGAACGAACGAGTTGAAGGAGAAACGAAGCCTGAAATTCAAAGGCATTCAGTTGCAACGACCGTCGGCTTACTGGCTGGAAAGGAGCAGCGACCCAAGAAAAAGGGAAAATTGGAAAAAAGGGGAGATGAGAAAAAACACATGTCATTGTTAATGTACACTGACTGCACATGTTACTATAATGGTTAATGTAATGGATACACAAATTATTTCTATAAAATATACATATGCATAATAATAAGTATAGTGGGAGGAAGGCAGACGTAAAGAAAAAATAATAATAAAAACTGAAAAGGTCATTAAGTCTGAAAATGAGACTGGTTGCAAGTTGCCAGCTTTCTCCATTTTTCTCGTGGAAATTCGACAGTGCAGTGTTGATGTTGATCGTCTCAATCTTCAAACGTCGTTTTTTGGAGAGAAACAAAAAAAAACATTTTACCATTTTCAGTGCCCCAACGTATTTTCTTCTGAAATCCTTAATAAGCACAGTTAAAAATCCTTTGGAGAAGGAAAGCACTTTTTATTTCAAAAGCATTTAAAGTGGTAATAATATTATACTTGTGTACTCTCTGTGATGCTGCTATTTTAGACTGGGATGATGAAATAATAGGAAAAATTGAGAGCCGAGAGGAGCTAGACTGTGAAATATGCAGAGAAGGAAAAAAAGAGAAAATCTTACCGTCATTAGCGATGGCAGCCATGAGGACAAGATTCATTGTGGCAATGACTGCACATAAATGTGCTCCGCTAGACACAAATTTTCTCGTCATTGTCACAACGGATTTAGATGCTGGTGTTCTGTCTGTCTGAAAAACGGAATTTTCTCTCCTTAAATTTTAAGATGAGATGAGACGAAAACGTCTCAGTGTTTGAAGTTGAAGAAAAGAGAAAAAAGGAATGAAGAAATTTACTTCCTTTTTTCAAATGTCACTTCCACTTTTTGTCCTTTATTTCCCTTCCTTCACAAGAAAAATGAACTTGTTCTCTGTTTAACATAAATGGAATTCTTTAGCAGTGAAAATTGTTCACCATTTTTCCAAAGCTAAAATACATTTCACACGTGTAACTGCATTGACTTTTTTATATATTTTATTATTAAAAACTAGTGGAATGCGATAATAAGTGTGAAAAAAACTGTTAGTGAGGTTGAAGGTGTAGTTTGTTTGCATAAATGACAAATCGTTTTAGTAACATTAGCGTAGCAGGGTGCCGTTGCTTTCCTCTCCTGCTGGTGCAGCTAATAATGACGGTGTTATTATTAGTAGTCGTGTGCTCTTGACACGAACATATTTAATCATCTCGTCCCTGTTCATGTGGATCATCACAAATGTCAACATTTTTTACAGTAAACGGTAGAATATAAATAGGTATACATATAAGTGCATACATGTACATTACGCAGCTATATATGTATGCATATAAATAGAGTCATTTATGAGGGATAATACATTGTTATTTTTATGTGTACAAAGGGCATATGGGAATAAAGTAAAGGGGTTTCGTTTAGCTTATAAACAACTTCGTACAATCTGGTAAAAGAGTGTTGATAATACTGTGCTGCTGACAAAAATAGATTTTTTTTCTAGTAACTTTCCTATTTTATTTTCTGTAGGATTTGTTTTGTATGGTGTAATGATGGATGAGTTTTTTACACTTTTCCTCTACTGAATATTATAACTGCAACGGCACAAATGATTGTTATTATATATATTTGTTTCTTGTGCTGGAAGGAGAAAAAACTTCTGTGGTGGTTACATTTGTAACAGCAGATGTGCAGAGTTGATGATGTCCCTTGTGCTTCAATTCAATTCTTCTTAGTTTTTCCCAAAAATATTGTCAGGTAGCGAAAAATAATAGTGTTGCGTAACTTGGATGTGTACGTGCATACGGATAAGGTCACAAAGAACACTAAAAATGGAGCGGAGAAAGAAATCCTTAGAAAAGTTATTCTTCCTTTTTTTCTAGTCTCGATCAGACAAACTGATGATAACGATGATGATACTTCGACTCCAATATTTTCTTAAATCTTGTTCGATTTTTTCTCTCCTATATTGTGACTTCTTAGGAGGCAGAACACATTTTTATTGAGTATAAGGACGAGCAGGAAGTAGAAGGAAGGGTCTGCATTGTTGATACTGATGGTATGCTGGTAAAAGACGCAAAGGAACACCAGGCGTCTGTGTGCTCTCCTCGCTTTTTCTCATTCACTTGAGTTTGTTGAGTACTAATATTATTTTCATTCACATTCAGCAGCAGCATATTGCATGAATTCGTGGAAAGAGGATAATATATGTACATACTAAAGTATACTACTAACTCTTCTCTTCCTCTTGAAAGTTCACACAGTTGTTTCTGAATAGTTGGTTTGGGAATCAAGAGACTAAGAAAAGTGGAATCCCATATTTTCTTGAATTGTGTCTCGTTGTGCGTATGCTCACGTCTGTGATAGGAAAATAATACGGTAGCATGTATGCATATATGTAAACGATGTATATATATGATTGTAGGATAATAAAAAAAATAATAATAGTTTCGAGTATATAATGCACCAGTTGGATTACAAGGGAGAAAGTAAACTTTTCTTCTTTATCCTTTCTTGCTGTTCATGTTACTGACACACACATACACTACTTCAGTGACACTGTTATACGCAGTAGCACAAAAGCAACACACTTCAAGTCTACCAGCTTGCGACACAGTGAACATGACAAGTATTAAAAAAGAGCAGAAAAATATGTATGTGTAAAACGGAGTTTTCTTCCCTGAGGAATATGGTATTCTATTTTTTGACAAAATAGTATAATTTTATACACTAGTTTTTATACCATTTTTCCTTTGTATATTTTATACACATGTGAATTGTCCTGACATGTAGAATTTTATACACATATTATTTTTTAGAGGGAACAACAAAAGAAAAAAAATCTGCTGAAAATAAATTGGGATGTATGTATGTAGAATTCAGATTCGCCACGGATTCACTTGTGTCAAGATCCTCTCAAGGTGGATATTTTTTTCCAGTATACTCTGCTGACACACAAAGAATACAAGGACAAGTAACAAGAGAAGTGAAAATGTTTTTTATTTGGCAATTTGCACCGTATTAAATTTTTTCCTTGAATCTTTCTTCACTTTGAAGAGAAAGTGCACCTGTGGTTATGTTTGTAACTGTAGCGTAAAATGTCTCAAGTGACACACGAAGGAATACACTATACTTTTTTATACTTGTCAATTTTGTGCTTGCAGTGCAATCTTATTTTAACCCATTCACTAGTCGACAGTATGAGCAAGCGAAGATAGACTTTTTTTAGGTTTGGTTGATCCGATGCAAAGGATGGTGTCAACTTTGTGGCCCTTTTTTGTGACTGAGTTTGAGTTTTCTGCTGTGACTTTGACTTGACTTGGATTTGTTTTTTTTTCAAAGGGAGCAAAGTCACAGGATAAGATAGAGGACACCGAACCGCCAATGTAAGCACTTCTCTTCTGTTGCAGTGGTGGTGTGGTCGTAATACGCAGAAAAAATAACGGATGGGTTGTTATTGAGAAACGAAGAGAGCAGAGAAATAAATCACAAGTTTTTTTGTGGCTAAAGAGAAGCTTTATGCACGTTTTGATGCTTCTTGTCTGTTCTTCCACTTGCACTATTGTTGTTCGTCCTTCCTTTTTCTTGAAAGCGCCAGTGTACTTGGAAGAATCAGTGGACTGTAAAGTAAAAAATGAAAGAAATTACTATAGCATGTATGTATTCATTTAATATATATGAGATGAATAAACGACAAGTTGCATTAGTAAAAGATGTCACCATGCTATACAGTAAGTATACTGTTACCCAATATAATACCGTATCATCGCCACAAAAATTGCACTGAGAGCAACAACGTCGCTTTTATTCCCATTCAGAATTTTATCGAAAGAAAAACTCCTTTCCCCCTTTTCATTTATTTCATCTCCCGACTACTTTTCCTTTCTTATTTTTGCTTGACTTGACCAAAGTCATTCGTATTTTCACCGTTTCAGGCTATCTACCATTCCCAGCTAACAAAAACAACAGCTTGCCTCTTGTTTTTTTTATGTCAGTCTGGTACAATGTGTCACCCCAATCCAATGAGAAAGCAGAAAAAGGCAGGAAAAAACAATGTACACCATAATGTAATTTAACTTTACTATTTTTTATTTATACAGAAAGAAAGCAATGCGGGGAGAAATTTAATGTATCCACGTCCACTGTCCACTCGGGACTCCCTTTGTTTGGTAAACCAAAAGGAAAAATATGACTACTTGTTCCTTTTTCTTGAAAATGATGAAAACTTGTTGGTGCATAAGTAAAATAAGAGGGGTAAACTTTTGGGGCATTTGTCTTCAGTTGAGGCAGAATATTTGGTGGACTGTTGGATCCTGATTACTAAACGGACACAAGGTTTTCCTCATGTAATATTTCCTTTCAGGTTTTCAAAGAAAAACGGAAAGGTCTGTCAATATACTGTCAAACTTGTGTATATGCTTCCCTTCCACTGATGCCATTACCAAAGTTTTTCTTTTAAAGTAAATTCCCAGAAAAGCATGAAAGTTTTTTCTCCTCTTTACTCTACACAAAGTAACTTTTTTATGGTTAAATGAAAAGAGGACATAAAAAGTGAAGGTATATGCTTTGGTTTTGTGTACTTTATTATGTTTGTTTGTTTACGGTGTTCCAGAATTCGGAATGCATATTTTTGGTTAAAGTAAGTTGGGTCGCGTTGTCGGTAAAAGAGTGACAAAGGAACTGGGCTCGAAAGAGTGATAGGGGAATGTTGAATTGAAACACACATACTCAAATCAAGTCGTGTGTGTATGTGTTGAGTTGAAGTTGTCTGAAATGAAGTGACTGAGTAAATTACAGAGAGCGAGCGAAAAGGAAAGTTGACTTGTTTGGATGTTGGATGTGACTATTGTGAGTCAAGTGATCGCGCTTTCTCCCTCACTGGATCAATGTCAACCCACGGTGCAATGTGAAGTAATGTAATAATGGCTATGATACCATCACATTTTCCCCCACTGGCATGATATATAGTACGTGTGGATGATATATATCTATGCTTGTATGAATGTATATTATGTAATACATGTTCTAATAGAATGCTTTTTTCTATTTTTGTACTTGGCATTGTGAAGAACATACTTTCCTTTTTTCATAAAAGTCGAATTCCGGGAAACACACATATTGTCAGTTCCAATTCTTTTGTTCTGGCACGACGCGTCGGGTCTGGCGGTAGGGTATGTACCTGTTTATCTGTCTTTTATATTTTTCTTTAAAAAGTTCAATTTGATGTAAACTTGACTGGATGTGTATCAGGGTACTAGAAATATTAATAAGAAGATTGAATAAAAGGTTTCAACGCGTTTCGCTTTCCAACATGGAAAGCAAGTATATTTTTCATATAGAAATAAAAGTGATGTTGGCGTGGACTAAAAGAGCCTTGTTAGGTCGAGCCTCTATTATGCTGAGGAGAAGACAGAGAATCGTCGGTGTGTGCACACACTCAACCAACGGCAGCCCACTCATACCCAGCACATCGCATTACTTCTCCCTTCATATCATTTCAGTAAGAGAAAGTAAATATAGAAGTCAAAAGGCGGAAGAAATCAGGTTTCATCTGCCGAATACTGATTTTTCCACTCTTTCCCTTTCCATTTATGTCCATTAGACCACTTTCACCGAACTGAGTTATGGGAAGGCAATAGAGAGAGAGAGAGTAGGCGAAGGAAAGTTGAAATGAGGTACGTACTCATTCCCTTCAACATTCACCTTCGCTTTCAATAACATCCGTTGAAGAATGTTGAACTCTTATCTTAAAATCCGTCTCAAGTCAAGTCTCCTCCTCAGGAAGGAACTCGCAAAAGTGCACTTTTTATTGTTGTTTTGTAATATTTGTGTGCTATCCTCTTTCTATTTTGTATGTTTATGTTTACTACTTCACCGAATCTAACTTTATAGCAGCATTGCGAAGCGTAAAAAAGCATACAAATACGCATTAGTGGTCGCTGTGTACACTTGCACCCACACATATTGTGTAACCTCGTCCCATCAAATTCACTTTGCCTCTTCTTGAAAGACAGCAGACAGAGCTGCCAATGCTGCTATACATTTTTGTCCGTACGTTTCTTTACGAAAATAACAGCACATGCATTTCATTTTCTCGTCTAATTTATCTTTTTCATTCTTTTCTTAACTCAAAAATAATATTTGGGGAAACATGAGAAATATTTCCGTAACAAAGCAAAGACACAACTTTGTTATAAATATTACTCGTAGAAGGAAAGAAACTCCGTTTAAATGAAAGGAGTTTTTGATGTTACTCAATTACATATTAGAATACATAAAACCACAACTAGCCATTCTCATGAATCCTTGGACTGACCATTCAACCCGCCAACATACCTAGATGCAACAAGCATTCTGGGTATATGGACTTATGTCTGACCACTGCTACCACATCTTCAAACACAACTGCTACAACCACCATCACCACAAAACGTTATACAACCTATTACGGACTCTAACTACGATACCGACACGGAAGAGTTGTTGTGCATCATCTGTCTACTTTTAAACAACATAATACTTTGATGAAAAATAACATTTTTCTGACATATCAACATTCTATTTCTTGTGGTATAAATTTATACCTACATGTAGTGATGGTATGTTAGATAACCTTACATGTTTACAACAAAGCTTATTGTATTCCTCTCTGTTTTCTTTCTTTCTGCCTGTAGCACAACTACACTAGCATAAATATATACATCAAAGCAGAATATAAAATCATGTCAGACTCCGTGTAGAAAAACTGGAAGAAAATAGTTAGTGTGCTTGCTACGTGTCAGGTTATCTCTCTTTGCAATCCTGGTCACTACTCAACTCACAATCTCTTCTGCTACAAGCCTCAATACAATCTTAATGTTTTCTACAGAGCAGAGAAAAAATTGTGTTTTCCCTAGACTAGTTCCCTCCTCCGAAACTCCCAAGTAGCTGTCGTTATATCGCGAAATTTCATCTTTTTTCTTTGACCTCGACTTCAATGCCTTAAAAAATAACTACACAACCAGTATGGTGTTGTCCAGTTCATTGGTTTCCTGTGTACTTCACATTCTCAAGTCTATGTATTTTTTAACCAAAGATCATCATAGTAGTTTTGTTGTGGTACTTACCAAGAATAAGAATTATTTGCACATGGGATAAAAGGCTGATTTTTTACGCCATAAAGGTATAAAAAATCCGAACACCAGAAAATTATATTCTTTTGAAACCCTTCACTTATCTTTCCTTGAGAATTGCAAGACAAGCAAATAATAATAACCTTGGGGCAACCAGCGGTTGCTCATAGTCATGTAGCATTGTAAAATGTACTCTTTGCTCATATTAACAGTACAATAATAGTAAATGATATACTAAACCCCATTCAAACTTCCTTATAACAAGCATAAAAAAGTCAAACAACACAACATGCATGCTTTGCCATACTTAAAGTTTATAAATTGGGTCTTCGGATTCTCCAAAAAAAAGAAAACATGCCAGTATGTTGACTTTGTTGACATTTGCCCTTTATTTCATGTCGCTGTGCCTTTTCATCGCAGGAGGAACCCCCACTGCGTATTATTTCGGAATGGAAGGTCAAGATTTATCTCTAACTCTTTCCTCTTTACTTCATCTCCCTTTGAGGTTTTGGCTGGTGAGCAAAGTTAGTGTGTGTACATCTCATTTTCCTTTTTTCCCTATGTACTTAACTAACTCGACTGCGACTGAGAGAACATTTTATAATCTTATGGAGAGAAGAAGATGATGATCATGTTGATGATGAGGAGGATGAGATGAACCTATCCCATTTCCGTTTTTTCTTTGAGTTCACAAACCACGCAAGTAATGCTATTCTGGTTGTATGTGCAGGAAAAAATATCAAAGCAAAGGCATACTTTCACTTGCACTATACTGTAGCTCTGCTGCTGATCAAACAAAGACAAAGACACATTATGCTACTTAAACAAGTTCAAAGATCAAAGAAAAAGATAGTGTGCAAAAAAGTAGCAAAGAAATTGATGCTACTACTTAAAGCATAGCATTAAAGGCCAGGCCACAACATGCCATTATTGCGGTTCACCCACTTGGCCAGTCAGCCAGTATAATTTAGTAATATACAAAATTAAAAAATTAAAAACTTGTCTGGGATTTGTAACCTAGGCAATAGTCACGATGTTCAAAATGACCA
>JAQFXM010008708.1:0-10356 GCA_034693345.1 Entomobrya multifasciata | reverse complement strand
GTTAGCAAAGTTGAGATGTTAGCAAAGTTGAGATGTTAGCAAAGTTGAGATGTTAGCAAAGTTGAGATGTTAGCAAAGTTGAGATGTTAGCAAAATTTTCATGTTGGTTAGAGGGCATGGTGGCCTTTATCCTAGAACCCACTCTGTGGTAAACCCCACAATACACTTGATACAAAACCCGCACCTTCTTTCCAGTGTTTTATACCACACACAAAATCCATGGCAAACCCCACGCCTCACTCACTTTATGCTCGACTTTTTATCTAGCTAAATATTTGAAACTCTAAATTCTAATTATATTCCATTAAATTAACGGGCCCCATTACAGTTACGGGTGGCTTTTCACTTACCGCTGGCGGCACTGGTTTATCTTTATATTTTTGTTACAAAAGGTTATCTTACACTCATATTCATATCATGATAAAGTTAGTACATTTTTGATAAATAAATTTACAAAATGTTGACCCCAACTGCCCCCGTAACTCCTTCGCCCATCCTCCCCATCATCTTTATGAGTGATAAAATAGTTAACTCTAACGATAGGAATGAGTAGCGATCCCACGCAAAAGAAAGCCAGTGGAATAAGGATAGTTGGTACTATCGCTGGTAAATGCAAAAGTACGAGAGCTATGAACGTCAAATTATTTATGACTGGAAGAAGCTTTTCAGGCGAAGACAGTTGTTGGATGGCTTGCTCAATTGGACTTAAATTTTCTTCTGGCTCTTCTTCTAAATGTGATGCTGGTTCACTTTCATGTTGACTTGGTTTCATTTCCTGATTTTGATGCTGTAGACCTCCACTCTCTTCATCTGCTTGTCTGTTTCTTATCACCTGGAATACTTTGATAACAACCAATTAAAGTTTTATTAGTTGAATGACTACCCAGAACAATTAGCTTTAATTTTTAAAGTTAAATTCAATTACAGGGTTGAGGATAGTGATCGAAATTAATAGGAGACGATGAACTGCTCAGTCTATCTGACGATGATAGCACAGGCAAGCGATTTTTATAATTTGAAAACCTTTTCAGTCCAAAATTTGTTCGTGGAGGAGTCACTGTACTTGCGAAACAAGCTGTACACAGAAAACTTATGAAAACTAATACGCTCATCGATTTGGAAATAGCAAAGCAGGTAGCCTGATAATGATGAATATGATGACGGTATTGTGAAAACCAGAAATATTTCTTCATATTGAAAAGAAAGAGTTGAGCTATTAGGTTAAAGATATGGGGCACAATGAGACTTCTGTTTTTATCCATCTGTCACGTTGCTCTGTGGCTGACTTTTACATCGACGAGAAAGAATTATAAGAAAATCATGTATCAAGTGCAGTCCTTAGCAAATTTATTGCGTATTAACCTGATCTCATTGTGAATGTGAATTGTTGAAAATTTGCTTGCATAGAAATTTGATCTTAATACAAGCAACTCTCATCTCATAACATAACAGTTGACTAATTTCTTGAGTAAATAAAGAAACGCAATGCTACTTGAAGAAGATCAAAGAGTCATCAGGTCTACAAATGCTTTTTATCGAAATTGATACAGTTTTGCATATTGTGCGTCTTCGCAAACTCACGTTAAATTGCCTCTTGTTAGAAATTTACTTCTTGAATAAGATGAGGTCTGCAAACGTGACATTACACTCATTTAAAATTACTACTTGGCTGAGTGACCTGAAGGAACACTTTTCATTATTAAAAACCGCAGCTTTTTAGCATGTGCCAGTAAAGTGCTAATTGACAAGTTTGCAGTGCGCTTGAGGAGGGCACATGGTGCATTAAAGCAAGTTAAAGTTAAGCTCTGATAAATAATGCCCAACGCTCTTTGCCCTTCAAATATTTCACTTACTCAAGTTATTTCATCAACTGTCTGACATGCATGCTAATAAAATGCTAACATACAAATAAGCACAAAAGCTTAACAAATTTAGGAATGTCTCTTTCATCTATTTCATTGTAATGCTTTTTATGTGACGTTTGTCATGCAGACTTTGAGTTGAATTTTATTTGGCATGTTCGTTCTTCGGTTGTCCCGGTGTCAAGATCAAAGCATGTTCATGTTTCATGTTCATACTTTTCCATTCCACTTTGCTTTGTTTGCAAAGCTTTCATGAGACCAAAGTCCTTTTTCATTCTCTCTGAAAAGTTTTTTTATTGTGAAAATCGGACTCTGACCCTTCAACGTCAATTTCCTTTTCCTAATAATTTTCTATTGTGGTAATGGGGCACCTTGAGACATGCACGCGTTCTTCCTCCCACAACAACCATACCACCCAACTTCAAAGTTAAACTTTAAAATGTACATTTCCAAATAATTACTCAACTTTTTCCAAATTTCCTTGAAAAAATATATACAATGCTTTTTATTTATTGCTTCTGGTAATTTTAAACAGTTTTTTTCACTCGAAATAAGACTTTAGTTAGTTATCCGGAAGTTTTTGAAGATAAGTTGGCGTCCTTTTAAAAAAATGCTTACGTTATAAATGCCATGCATGCTTATGTGAGCACTTACATATATATAAATAGAAAATAAATAAATACGTGAAGTAGAAAAATAAATTTAAAGATTAACACTTTCTTGCTCATTTTCACTTTTACTTGTTAATTTCTTTGCTTCTCTTCTTCTTCATCAACTGATGCTGAAGGTGCTGGAAATGAGACTAATGACGTTGATGGGGAGGGGGTGACCGTTGCCGATGATATAAACTTTTGCAGTAAAGTTCTCGGTTGACAGGTGTATCTGTGGCAGATTTCATGAGATGTACTTTTTCTAAGTTTTTCTCGGAGATACCTGTCCTTCTCCTTGTTCATCACTGACATCATCAACAAACTCTCATCGTGATCACTTTGCAATAAACTTTTCGCAATTCTGGAAACGGCTGGATGATTTCTTCCAAACAGGTTTAGCATCCTTAGAAAAATACAAAAAAGAAAATAAGTTGCAGATGTATGCATTCTTGAAATAATTGTTTCGATCGATGGACTATGCGACATTTTTTAATACCTAGAAATCCAGCTTTTGTTCACCACACTTCTCCAATTCCCCTGCTCCCAATTTGAATAGGACAAATATCTTTCCGAAATTTCACAAGAAAGACGTTCCACACACTCTTCAGTGTCCAACAGCTTAGTTCCAATTTCATAAGCTAGTGACCGTGGGATGACGCTTCCGGTTGCCACAGCCGAGCTAATTGTTTTAATAGGATTAGCAAGGAAGGAAGGCAAAAGGTCAAAAGATGGACCACCTCCACCTCGTCTACGTAACTCACCAACATCCAGAAAAACATTAGCTCTTGTAACGGGAATCATAAGAATTCCAATTGT
Organism: Entomobrya multifasciata; assembly: GCA_034693345.1. Taxonomy (NCBI): domain Eukaryota; kingdom Metazoa; phylum Arthropoda; class Collembola; order Entomobryomorpha; family Entomobryidae; genus Entomobrya; species Entomobrya multifasciata. Next base: position 7,028 of record JAQFXM010008708.1, on the reverse strand, counting down.
GAAGATCAAAAGGGGAATAAAGATAAGTGGGATAATGAATGGAGTGACGGCAACAAGAGTTTTAATGAATTGCACCGGAGTCAATGGCTCCAAACCTTGTAAACCTGTAAAACCTCCAAGGGATCCTTCGATAGGGCTCAAGTGAAAAGGAAACTCAAGTTCGGATCCTGGGGGACCTTCAGGAGGAATAGCATCTTCTCGTTTTGTATTGTTTTTTAGAAAAAATCGGGAAGGAGAGGAATATATTTTCCTTCTCATGAGTCGTTGTCGTTTTCCATAGAAAATAGGTTGATGTGGTTGTTGAGATGAAAGTTTCATTGTTGATATTTCTTGGTGCTGCTGCGGTGAAGGTGGCAACTTCTCGCGAACATGTTCAATGGAATCTCTTGAAATTCCGGTGATGTTAATGTTGGTATTTGAAAGTTCACGGAACTGGGAAATGAGTTGGGAATCTATTGGGTTTTCTAGTACTTTTGTTCTTCTTCCTTTTGTCTTGATGATGGTTGTGGCTACTGAAGCTGAAGCAGTACTACTGCTATTCCTATTGTTATTTTGAGAGTTCTCCGAAGAAAGGGTTGGAATGTGAGGAATCTCCTCGGTATTTCTTGAATTGACATTCCCATTTTCTTGAGAAATTCTGTCATTTCCACTAATAACGCTTTTTTGTGTCACTGTCACAGCGTCATTTTCAATAACAGCAGAGTTTGCAACTGATAGTAGGAAAGTGCATGAGATTGGAAGAAAACTGGAAAATATTGAAAACTTCATAATAATTTTCTTTCTTTTTTCGATTTCCTCAAGAAACTTGTGACGTGGAAACAATGAAAGATTACTTTAGTTGAAATGATGCTACAACTCAGCGTTTCAACCTTTGTCGTGACATGACTAGCTGTCTATGTGATTCGTAAAGAGAGATGAGATGTAGATATTACAATTATTACATGTACATGAGTAAGTGGGGGAAGGTGCATAGTGCATACAGAGGTGAAAGATGAGAAAGAGTGAAGGAAGGGATTCATTGTTTTTTATTGTTCCTAAAATTTACTATATTGTAAAGTTAATTAATACGCTTGTGTGGAATCGCTGCTCTATATGTTGTATGTATGCCAGTGCCAACAGTGCCAAGCCAACATTGTTAGTAAAAGTGAGAATTTAGTATCCGCATTCCATTTTTATTGACCACTTACCATTAAAATTAGCATTTTTCTCATCTTGCATCGATCAATTTGCAGTTTTGTGATAATTGATGATAAGATGCGTGAATTGACCAATCAAACTGACTGAATGAGTTTTCATGAACTCGCATAGCCACAAAGTCACATCGTCTAACGAAATTGAACCGCTTACTTGGTACGCCATAATATGTGATAAATGTGTCAATGGATCTTCGTACAATTAGTATCTAAAAGCAGCGAGAAATATTTAAAATACCGGTGAACTTATTAAATCTCATCGAAATTCACTTTGTTTCGATTTTTTATTCTGTACAATTCTCACAAGAAATATTACAACTATTTAAAATTTTAAATGTTTATTTATTGATTAGGTTTCATTATTAAATTACATACTATATGTTCAAAATTAAAGTTATATTAGAACTACTGATTTTAAATTTCTGTAAGTTCGGTTTACGATTATAATAAATTGACTAGCACCATTATCAGTACATTTTATCATTTTGTGTGTGTATTAGGTACTTTAATAGTAGGTACGCTTGTTTCATAAGAATGGTATCGGTTTTAAATTAAAAATTGTAATTAAATATTAGATTAGATGTAAAGATTTTGGTAAGCTTTGTGTGTTTTATTTAAACATCGAATTCGCAAGCAGACAAGCTTTTCCTGATCATCAAAGAGTAGTCATCAGACCCAGTAAAAACATATTTAACTTCTGGTTGGTCTTCCTCATGAAAAATTTGAAGAAAATCCCCACCATCATCCTCTGCTCCAGTTATATCACCAGAGAGACTGCTGGACTTGGTCTCGATCTCAACGTTGAGTGGAAAAGAGCTAGCGGATAGGATGTAGTGGCTTTGTTCATCGTCCTTGTACAAGCGTATCTATTTGCAAAAAAAACAACATGGTCAAGGTGAATAGTTTGTAACATTGACACTAATTAGTTCAAACTATAGTGTGTAAAATATCTTTTAGTTATTTTATTTATGCATGGTACACATACCTGTAATTCATACTGCGAGCTGGCCACCTTGAACTTATCCAATGACAAGGTACTCGCCAACGCCATAGGGTCATTTGCATTTTCATTAGGATCCATGTCAGGAATTCTGAAGGGAATCCAACAAACCGCAAACTGTTGACCGGAAATGTTTACTCCTCGTTCCCAATTGAAATCTGTTATGATGGTACGATGGACTAGCTTGCTGATGCGGCGACAGCGGCAGCTGCTTTGTAAAGCGCCAGTTTCGCACATGAAATTCTACAAGAATTAAAATCAAACCAAACACTTAGTTTTTTATTATGTAAAATAAATTTGATCTTAATTAGAAAAAGAGTACGAATTAATTAATTTTTACCTGTAAGAAATCTATGACCACCTCATATCCATTATCCAACGGAAACTCAAACATGGTAAGCTTTAATCTTAGAATGTCCCCAAAGCGGAACTGGAATGAGCTGTCTTGAATCAACGGATCCGGCTTAAGTTCGATCCTAATCAATTGCTTGTCCTCCACCACCAACGCCATCTCCCCCGCATTCTTCTCGAAAACATTATGATTTCCTCCCTTGTTTCGTCCACCAAATTTGATCTTTTTAACCTTTCTTTGGCCGGTGGCGTTCTTATTTTTGTGATGCTTCCTTCCTCCTACAATCCCTTTACCACCTCCGTCCTCCCCTTCCCCTTGGCAATATTCTCCAATTCTGTTCTGATGCTTCTTCGTGGTAATCCACTTGAGAAACTCGAAGCTCTTCCTACTCCCCCCGTTTTCTCCGCTAGACACCTTACTTTTCTTAAACAAGTTTTCCTGCAAGGTTGTAACGCAACCCATCAAGGATTTCCACTGTTCTTTTGGTGATGTGGTGCTAAGGAATAATCCGATCGCCAAGGGAAAATCATTTTCATCTGCTCCACTAATTAAGCCTCTCACATTTCCCTCAAGATTAGTCGGATTAATTGTGGCGTCCTCGGCCACAGGAAGTAGAATCATGGAACTGTCATCAAGCTCATCTACCAAAAACTTGCATTTTTCTTTTTTAAGAAATTCCAAACTCCGTTCTTTGCTTTGGTCTGATGTGCATTTTGTTTCCAAGGGGTTTACACCATTTTGTGAACCGGAAATGAAATAATTTCCAATGTACAAGCATTCGTGTGCGGTTGTGGTGTAGGCTGTCATTTTCTTTGGACAGTAGAGTCGGTTGAGTAGTTCTCTTTGTTGATCGAGTGTAAAACGTAGTTGGCCCAGATAAGCTTTGTTTGCTCCACTTTTTGGGTTTTCCATTTCTAAAAATTCAACAAAATGTTATAGTTATAACCAATTCATTATCATAGAAAACTAGGGATCATTTTTCACACAAGATAAATAAATAATAAATTACGTAAGGAAAATTCTTACCTGGAGGTAACTCCTTTGAAGCTACAATACAGACCCAGCCTTTATACTGATCCCTATTTTCATCGGGATTTAGTACCGCCACTAACTGGGCTTGACCTTTCCCGTTAATTTCACTGATATCTGAGGCAGTCGCTGCTGCTGTCGTATTACTTGCAAGTGGTTTCATTCTACAAAAATCTTTCATAGTCAAATTTGACTATGCTGTCTTAAATAGGAATAGCTGAACTGATGTACTTATACTTTGTGGCTTTTGGGGTGATTTGAAACTGTCTTGTTCAAATTCTATTTTGCAAAATATAAATACAATTTGTGTTTGCTGAGAGACAAATTTTATGAGTTGTTTCCAGACTGAAAGCTGAGAAAGTTATGAGCAGATTCAGTGCTGTGCTGCCTTATTATAACCGGTTGCAGGTGCAGAGGAGAGAGAAAGTCGGAAAGGATGAGCACGGCGGCAGCATCAGCGTTCATTTTACTTCCAATGCTTTCTCCGTTGAACATCTTCTCGTGATAAAATAAATACATGCTTTCTACTCTCATTCAATTTATCTTTCTTGCTTTTCTATCTTTAATACAAGTGAATGAAGTAGATACAAGCGCATGAATAAAAGCAGATGTGATGTGGAAAATGTCAAATGAATCTTTGTCAGTTTTATCCCGAGGCATTAGGCATATCAATTTGCTGATTTGTTTCATTGTTCATGTTGCTGCTCTGTACTTTTCCAAGAAGTTATGACTTGAGAAAGATAGAATATAAAAATTACATTAAATAGTGGACATTTACTCTACCTACTCCAAAATATCCATTTTTCTTCTCTTTTTTATTCTTTTCGATTCTAAATTTCGGTTATGATAAATAAACAATAGGATTTCGCTGTTTATTAAATTAGTTCAAAGTTCGGTTTTAGGATTGTACTACCCACCTTGTTTAGGATATTCGGAGGGAGACCGAGCAGAAGGAGTACAATGACTTGAGGCACACAAATATCATCAGCCAATTTACATTGCTCAAGTGAATCAGAAGACGATTTTTTTGGTTGTTTCGTCCTATTCATTTCTAAAGCAAGAAATGTAAGAAAATTAATGTAAGAGGCACAAAAATATAATCGAGAAAACGTTTTATGTGCGTAGGCAGCGGACTTGATACATATTTTCATTCTGCTTAGCCAACTAAGATAACTCAATTTAGTTCACAACAAGCTGAAATAGACTATGGGTCGGATGTCATTTGTACTCCATTTGTCGAGTTTCATTGTTCCTTGAAGCATATTATCGTATTTCAAATGATCATGCTCGAAATCTGTTCATATTCAGATTAAGAGCAAGTCGAAGTAACTTTTGAACAAATAGAATGTGTGAGTGAAATGATTTGAAACTTAAATGTAATGTAATAACTGCATAATCAAAACTAAGTTTAGTATGTTTATGCGATAGTTATACTCTTCGTTATTACAAAATCATCCACTTCTAATTTTTACGGTCTGGTAAATTTTACTATTTTAGAAAATGAAACAATTTTCCTGGTTGTTACATACATATATATGAGATATATGATACCGAACTCAATATTGATTTAATATGAAAAGTTGAAAGCATAACAAAAAGTATCAAAAAACTCATCAAACTTATACAACAAAGTTAGGTAACAACACTGCCAAAGAAAACTGGTAAAGATTTTGTAAAGATGCTGCTTAAATAATACTTTTCTATGCTTTCTTCTCATTTTCTCATTGTTTCTATTGAAAAACTAATACATAATTGGAAAAGATATCCTGGAAACAAGAAATGAAATAAGATTGGCTATATTTCTAGATGATCAAAAGAGATGAAGTTTCGAAAATCTCATAAAAAGTTGCAATAAAATAAAATCTGTATGTCAGATGTTGGCGTTGGTGGTGGAGGAGTTGTTGTAAGAAATTTTAAAGCGAGGAATCAAAAGAACTATATTTTCTTACAATGCATTGTAGTTTTCTTTTCTATTCGATTTCAACTAAACTCAGAATTCTTTTAAAAACTGTATTGTTAAGTAGGTAAGCTTGGTATTATTATATTGTCAATGCAATACAAAGAGTCACTTTTCTTTTCCATCGAACCGTATGCACAGTAGGACCCTTTCCGCTATACTATGTGGAGGATTACATACTCAGGATGACAGGATATTCTACTTTTTCCAAAAGGTTTCCAAAGAATGGAATCCATTGAAACTGATGATGATAATGAAATGAATTCAGTGAAAAAATCATCTTGTCGCTTTGAGTTGCATGGTTGGGAGATTGGTCCTTGGAATGGTCGTGGGAACAGAGGATGTGCGAATTTTGTGTAGGTAGCAGCCTTCTCAGGTTTCTTTGGTTATGTGTAGATGGAATAGGATATGAAATTTCTTTTGTCATTTTGAAATGCTAAAAATTTGGTATTTGTGATATACTTTGCAGGGAAACGTGAAATTGACAAGAGCATACATAAATGCGTGAAGACGAACGAGCCTGATAATTGGCCACAAAAGGCATAGAAATGTAAAATCATTTTTAAAATCAAATGTATCGACCATCGAACGTAGGTTTTTGCTTTTAAATTTCCCCACCGGACGTTGTGTTTGAAATGCGTGTCAAGTTAAGTAAACAAATTGACATTTAAAAATTCATAGTACAGGAATATCACCATTTCAAATGAAAGTGACCTTGCGAAAGATTAGAATAAGGTGAAAGTAGAAACTTCTACAAAGTAGAATTCTGTTACCTTATATTCATTGAACATTCCATAAAGGGAAAATGGAATATTTGAGTAGGTAGAGTTTGACTGAAATGAGATAAATTTTACCACAATAGTTCTTAAGTGAAACATCCATATTAGAATTTTTCTGACACATTTTTGTATTTTATTGTATACTATTTAAAGATAGGAAAATACTTTGTGTGTTGTTAAATGGATTGATCTACGTGCATCGTCATTCCGTAATCATAATCACGAATCCATATGCCTAGTTAGTAGGTAGTGGGTAGCAAAGGCGGATGCGGATGTAATTTTAGCTGTATTTCGTGGTCTGTTTGTGTTTGAGTTCAAAAGTTCAGAAGAGGTTCTAGCATAACCACAACCACAAACAAATCATTAAATTAGTTCTGAGTTACTTAAAGTATAATGGTTAAATTATTTACAAGCTTTTATGAGATGTAGATGTACTAGTGTTTTATTAGTATCCCTATTATAGTGCATCGTAATGTCTTGTACTGAAAGCAACATCTTATCATGTCGGTGTCATTTTTAGTTTCCACATCAAAACATTGATACCTTGGCTTCCTGTTTTGTATGGTTGGGTGTGTTTATAATTCGTTCAGGTTTAAGGATGTAAATGTAAGAGTTTTGTTTCAGATGCTGTATAATGATCATAGCAAGGGTGAGCGACCGCATGTGGTATTACACAAATGCGCTTACGCGCGTACAGCGCCATGGCGCTGGTGTGCGT
>JAQFXM010008707.1:0-10356 GCA_034693345.1 Entomobrya multifasciata | reverse complement strand
ATGCAAATTCTTCGAATGAAATTCTCTTCGCTCGACATGGTTATGATTTTATTATTGCTGCCATATAAAAATTATTCTGTCATGAATTTCATAAACTTAATCAAAATGGGTGACATAAACAACACTCACTGCATGGCTTGTTGACTTTTACCAGTTTGTCAAGAACAAATTTCCTCAGTTATAATGGATTTCGTTCCGACTAAAAGAAATGCGGAAGTTGGGCCAGGTTTGATAAAAATCAAATGTTATAAAGAAAAAGTAAGCTCATAGAAAGTCCTTGAAGATAAAAGGTAAAATCAAGGTTAAAAACGTGCCGATGCTGACCGACAACGGAATGCACTGTTTTCAAACACAAGCCACAATTCACATTCAACTCTGTATTCTGTATTGAGTTAATTCAAATAGCAATGGTTCCAAAAGTGCGGCACTAATACTTTTGCTATTGTAAATTTCTAGAAATAATGTGTTCATAAACTTTTGAACAAGAAGCAATTTAATCCATTAACTAGCGTAAATCGTTTTCTTCTGAGTTCTGAAGGTTGAACGGTGTTTATTTATACACATGATGCAAATATTAATCGTAGCAGTTCTAAATTAATGCAGTATTTCTTCTCAACATACAAATCTTCTTCGCAAAATTAAAAATTAAATGCAGACATGCTTTAAAATGAGCATTACGTAACCGGCAACTGGTCATTCATATTAATTCTAGACACGAATGCATTGTGTCCACCATGCGCAGGCTTCTAATGTACATACTCAATTAGCACCAATTATCATCAAAAATAACTTTTTTCTTTATAGCCGCATGTCTACAGAGCATGGAATTGGTGGCGTGGACCATGAAATAATTAACCCATCTCCATACCACTCCACATCTAATCTTGGTGGTGCTGGCGATGGTTTCATAACACTACACAGGAAACCTGTACTAGCTGGACGTAGACAGTCTCTAAGTAGACCACAAGATGAACTAGAAAGACAATTAGCTTTGATTCCTCAACAGCAGCAACAACAACAACAACAGACTGGCCGATCCTCACGACTTGAATATCACCAGCATCAGCAATATCAAAATCCACGACACCAACATGACCACGGGCTTCAAAATGGTTATGGTGGAATACCTGCCGCAGGTTTAGGTCTTTTGCATCGGGATCGCGAGACAGATCATTTCCATCGCGTCAACTCAATGTTGGACATGGACAAAGCTCCATCACGAGAAAGCTCAGCAGGATCTGGAAACACATATTCTCTTCTCCAACACGAATCCCTGCATCATCCTTCCTTGTCATCACATCATTTAAGATCAGCAAAGTCTACGGGTAACCTCCTCGGTGCTGATGACATTTACGGTAGTATCAGTCAACGAGCCAATCCATACTACCACGAGATTATGGATCACCACACTGGGTCCCCTGGAAGACGAATGACACATCACAGTAGCCACAATCGACTAGCTATTCATCATCCAATGGCAGATCTTGGAAATTCTACTGACGACATGGAATTCCCAATGACCCCACAGTCTGAAAGTTCTTCCAATACTCTGCCAAAACAGAGTAGGGGCATGATCACGGGAAGAATGAATTCTAAAATTGTTCCAAAGAAAATTTATAAAGGGTATGTACACAATTTATTGTTTCGCAGTTCCTTTTCTCATAATTTTTATGAGAAAGTAATGACTTTGCAAATTGCAAATGACTTTTTACAAGATTGTCGTTAGGAAATATTTCAAGCAAAAATAATTATTGATGATTGGTTTGTTATGTAGCTCGTTTCGAGAGGTGAACGGTCGGGGAAAGGGCAACATGGGCTCAATCAATGCAGAACTTTTTCCTCATGATTTAAAGCCTGTCACCTCTCCCAAACATGCTTTACCCGCAGCTTTATTACAAGTTCAGGCATCAGACTGGTGAGTTAACAAAAAAAATCGTACAACTTTTCTTTTTTACTAGTTTCCTGTAGGCTTTCTTCTCTGCTACCAGTAGTTAGTCAATAAAGTTTTTTGATTCCTGCCACGCGATTTTTTTTTCTTGTCCGTTGATGATTTGTCGTTTTCTAGAAAATAAGACTGTCTAGTAAAACGTGTTGTTCGGTATACCCAAGATATTTATCAAAAATAAGTATTAGCAATAAGAAAAAATTTGTAATTCATATGAATATTTGCTTAGCAAATAGAGTATAATGTTGGCGATGATTCATTCACATATCCCAAATAATAGGGAAACAAACGTTGACGGGTTTCGACAACTTGTACGCCTGGCACGGCACCACCCAGAATTCATCAGATCTGACCTTCACAACGTCAACATGAATACACTGAGACATGTTATGAATTTACGATCTCAAGTGTGTCGTGCCGCAATATTATTCTTCAGAGAACTTTTTATGAACCTCGGAAAGGCGATGGAACACGTAATGCACCGATTCATATAATTTCAGTTTTGTTTTCATAAGCACTACAAAATCAACGCGACTATTCAAAATACGGTTGTGATTTACAATTAGGCGACTTTTCTTGAATGTGGAATCCACCCACACATGTCGCCATTTAATGCTTGTTCTTTATGATTATTTGTGTAGGACTCGGAGAGGATTGCTGAGAAACTACTAGATAAGGCAGCAGACACGACCAAATTCATAAGAGAGGATAGTGGCAAAGCACTTGAAGCACTTATTTTTAACGTCAGTCCAGCAAAGGCACTTAACTGTTTGGACTTATATGGAACTAGGTGGGTGGGAGTAATTTCTTATCTTCATACCATGTCGGGGAAAATATGACAAATTGCATTTTATTTCCGGAGACGAATAATCTCATGATTTGATTTTTTATATGATTCAGACATAGAAATCCAGCGGTACGATGTATGACGGCCAGAATGACAACTAAATTGATTGAGAAATTAGGTGCAGATAGGTGCCTGAGTGAGGTACCTGAGAGATTACTGCCCATGCTATGCAAATTTCTGCAAGAGGGCAGTTTGGATACAAGGTTTGGAAAATCGAATTTTGTTTGAGAGAAAATGATAGTGATTTAACTTTTGTAATTATCATGCAATTTTTCTTTTGGTTTTCAGGATGTCAGCTAAGTTAGCTTTCGGCACTTTAATGGAAAGTTCATCTTTTGACACGCAACTTAAAAGACACGTCTCGGCCGACACACTTCGTCATGTTCAGAAAGCTATGAAAACTATCACGACGAAATCGTAAACATTTTTTCTGGTCTAACCAACTTTTCGTCAAACTTGAAGTAACCCTAAACTGATATACCCTGCAGATTTTTTCTTAACTTTAGCTAAATACAGCGTAATTTTGTTAAGGAGAATTAACTACTATAACGCATAAATAAACGTAAGAAGTGAAAGGTGCGATATATTATACCATTATAAGAATGAAGAAGTAGTTTGGGGCATCGAGACTCTCTAATGGAAGTAATCTGTATATATTAATGGTGTGGGATTAGTACGCTATGATACTTTGGTACAGAAATAAATCGTCGCTGATACGCAAAATAAGTATAATTTGATGTTTGAAACTTACTTTCCCCATTTTTTCATCACTTAACTTTAATTACCTCTTTCACGTGTAATTCTATCTTTCGCATAATGCAACCCAACTTGATATTTTAAATTTTAAAGGACTACACATTACTGTTGTACTGTACACAACCGTAAAATACATTCCTATTTTAGATTAGTCTTTAGTCTAGTGTGTACTCAATTTAAATAGTAAAAATAAATTTAAAAAATAATTATTATGAACTACTCCATTATCATTAGGATAATGATAAAGAAGCCCTAACCCTAAGATTATGATACCGACTTAAGCAGTGTTTCAAACCTAACCTAACCTTTTACCTTTTCTGCCGGGGGCATTATTTGAGCCCCTGTATTCCCTTGTAAATATTCCTTTAAAATATGTGTAACAGAACATTAATGGTGGATAAATTTTTTAGCCTCTAACATTGTTCCAAACCAACAAAAAACTGAATGTCTCGAATAACCCCATATACATCAATTAATTTCCCCTACTTGAAGTTGTTGATTGGACAGTGGTGGTGAAAGCGTTGATGATTAGCACTTTTATATATTTTTCAAAACTAAATAAGAAAGAAAACAGTATTCCATACATCACATTCGTGGAGAAGAAGATTCGGAAATTCGTTGCAAGTAATTGCAACCTTCTATTAAAGTAGTAATTTTGTAAAACTATAATAATATGTAAACCTAATGTAAAAAATCTGCGGTGTGGTGCAGTGTGATGCAGATAAAAAAGAAAAATTATCTTTGAACATGGCTAAACTTAAAACTGTGTGATATTGAGTGATTGAAACCTGACACAATCTATAAAACCACCGCTTTATGTAAAAATTAAAGTAATTTGCGAATCAAAATGGTGCTATTGAGTCTCACCTTGTATATGTATATATTTCACAAATTATGATGTGTCCATAAATCAGATTCATATAGCAGGTGAATTGAATATGAATTATAAAAAATCAATCTTGTAAATATTCTAACTATAACCTCTATATTTCTTCTACTACACAATTAACTTATCTATAAGATATCTTTGCACATCACCTTTCGTGTGTATTGTCGAGAATTGGGAAGCATCTGAAGACCATTATATTATAAATATCACTAATTCTAAGTTTTCAACAAAAAAAAAGTAACCCAAACATGTACTGATTAAATTACAGAAATTATAGAAAATAGATTCTACTTAAAGATAGAATATGATTTCTAATCCTTACTTTTACGACCCGGATCCTTATGATTTTTATGTAAGTGTGACATATACCATTAATAACGACTTGGTTGGGTGTAGTAGTTCGGCTTGTAAATATAGACCAACAATGAGATATCTAAAAATTATGATACTTTAAATATACTTCATTTAAATACCTAATGATTTTAAGAAACATGATAATTACCAAAAATAAAATTATTACTGATAAAATGTACCCATTTTTTCATTTTTTGCATCAAAATTCTATTAAAAATTGGCAATTTCTTGAAAAACTTCATTTGGCAACTTTTGAACATGCATGCATTCAGCATAAGCGTCAAGCGTCACTCATTCAAGATTCCATTCTTCATTTTTTGTTCTCCATGCAAGCCAGCACACCAAACAACAAAATTATAACGTCGACGTGGTTGAGTTTTAAGTACGATATAAGTACACCAACAGTAGTATGAAATGTTGGTGATGCACGCTACCCTGTTCACTCTATGACTTCGGCTCGGTGCAGGTGGCAGGATTGGAACTGTGCACACACGCCGTGTGTATTGAGCATTGAGACCTATTGCCTGTCTAACATTCTCGGCTAAAGGAGCTGAATAGCACAGCGCCAGCAAATTTCTTCTTTCAGGTGAGTTTAAAATTAATCACTGATTAATTTACTAATTATTTCAGGTAACTGCTTGTGTTTTTATGCTGTTTATGTAAGTTTCTAGTGTACGCACTATTTATCAGTGAAATTTTAAGTAGGGTTTGTTTAAATGTGTTCGAAATATTGCCAAACAAATTAGCACATGCTTTAAACATTTTTTTATTTTTACCTGTCACCTGATGAACATTTTGAAATAGTGCATTGGAGGAAGTTAATTGTTAATTGTAGGGAAAATTAGTGTTTGTACTTCTGTGAGAATACTGTACTAGAAATTAAAATAACCGTTGGTAGTTATTTAGTTTTTAATTTATTTCTTGTATTTTCTGTTTTTACAGTGGAAGGTTAAGCCTAAACAAATAGCAAAATGAAGGCGAAAGGTCTGGTAAGTTGGAAATTATATTTTTGGTGATTTCTGTGTGCATTCTGATTTATCGGATGAGATCTATTTTGATAGTTGATTAATTTTTGTGTTGATTTTGTTATTTATAGTTAAAGCAGTATGAGGTTATTGGCCGTAAACAGCCAACCGAAAAGGAAAAGAACACCCCATTGTACAAAATGAGGATCTTTGCCCCTGAAATCATCGTAGCCAAGTCCCGTTTCTGGTATTTCTTGCGTCACTTGAGAAAGTTCAAGAAGATGACAGGAGAAATCGTCTCCGTTAAGGAGGTAGGTTTTGTTCTTGAAATGTCATTTAAACCTGACAGCGTCTCGTCAGTTTTTGGTGTGAAGTTTAGTGCAGTATGTAACGTGTCTGTTTTAAATTTTAGATCCCAGAAACCTCTCCAACTAGGGTCAAGAACTTTGGAATTTGGCTCCGTTATGATTCCCGTTCTGGAACTCACAACATGTACCGTGAATACAGAGAGTTGAGTACCGCTGCAGCTGTAACAGCTTGTTACAGAGACATGGGCGCCCGTCATCGTGCCCGTGCTCATGCTATCCAGGTATGTTTTGTTCAAAAAATGGATAATTCCGTCGACCATTCAGTCAGAAGGAGTAAGTAAATATGAGGACATAAATTGATCGATTTTTTGATTGATGTTTGCAGATCATCCGAGTAGAAGAAGTCGCTGCTGGTAAGACACGAAGACCACAAGTTAAGCAGTTCCATGAATCCAAACTCCGTTTCCCATTGCCCAAGAGGATTGAGCAAAAGAGAACGTTGCCTAAATTCTCCCATGTTCGCCCGAAGACTTATTTTATGTAATTTCAAAATAGTTACAGTTTTTATTTGGATTGAGAATAAAGTCTTCACGAACGGTTTATTAAAATTATGTCTTGATCTGCTGTTGTAATTATTCCTGCGTGCAAATCTTTACTTGTCTAATTTTTTTGTGCATTATTATTTACATACATTTTATAGTCAAAATATGTCATTTTCACTTCCGTTCCGTACAAGCAAGTTTGGGTTATGTTGTTTTGGGGAATTTACAGTCAAGTAACCCTTCTTGGGTGAAGGTCATATTATAGCATCATATTATTTTAGTACTTTTAATTACTGCATGTAAGGATGATCATATCACGAAAATTTTGCGAAAACGAAATCTTCATTAGTCGGAATTCCATCTATTTGGTTAATTTTTAGATAATGAATTGAAGCTCAGTCATTTATGTGAGAAGGGGAAGTGCATTACATAAATTGAAAACAAGTTGTGTTAAACAACTGTCGCAAGTAACATGAGTTCACAATTAATTGATTCTATCTACCAGTCCAGAACCGCTTCAATTTATGAATAATTTAGTAATTGATTTGATTAGTAATTAATTTCTGAAAATTCATCTCATAATACAATGGATTTGTATCTACAAACTTAGGTGACTTATAATTCTCTATCTGCCAAAATCCACACTGCACGGACCTATTACTACACAATATTATCGAAGACATTCCGCAAATATTATAAGCTTTGAACTTGTACATTTTGAAAACATCATGCTGGCCAACCAGCAAAATAAACTATTCCTGAAATGCACTATGCAATGTAAAATTAAATTCAGCAATGTTTCTTCATCCTGACATGATCCAAACATAAGATTTTATCTGTTATTCAGCAAAAAAATTATTGCGACGCATTTTCAAAGGCTTTCTTTATCACTTTCATCTTCAAAGATTTTAGTTTTGGCACGTGTACATAGTACTTTTATTACTGAAGAAGAAAAAAATGAAAATAAAAAAACATTGTAATATTTTGTTTAAATCATGACTATGACTCATACATGATGTAATGATGAATGAATACGGAATAAGGTTTTGAATAATTTATATTTCCAGACAACAGTTTTAAATGTAAATACTATGCGGTTGGTAGACGAATACTTCATGTAAATTCTTTCTCTGAAAAGAAGCTCAATTTGTGTGAACCTTATAATCTTAAATATAAATCCTTAAATAAATAATGGTGACCATTAATGCAGTTGAACTGTTTTTTATAGTTGTGGTGTCTATAAATTTCCCCACCACGGGTAATACCCAGCAAGTAAATGAGACATTATTCAACCAAACACGGGTAATTACTAATTCATCATCTTAAATATCTATTTTTTGTCCTTATGTGTTGGTTACAAATTGCATTGCAATATTGGAGAAATTAATTTTTAATCACATTTCAGGGGTTGTATCCACAAAAATATTCAAAAGTAAGAATATATAATCAAGGAACCAACCATTCATATGCACCAGCATCGCTGTTTGCCTGTATTTGCATCGCTCCATACGATTTTAACGGTTTGTGATTTAATTAATAAATTCTTAGACATTTTTTGGCTTGCTTTCTAGTGACATATTCTTATATAAGTTTTGTAATCAGCATCATTATCAGTTTTGGACTCAGGTAATCATGCCAGTGACATCAAGCCACGTAATTCAGCATACAGATTTAAAATTCTACTCTGTCCGAAAAGGAATGTCTATTGCAGGTAATCTCTAGTCACTTCTTCTGGTACTTAAAAATCTTTGTTCTTCTCAAATTGTTTGCGAGTTGAATTATCATAATTTCAGCATTTGGAAACCATACAAGGAACCCAGAACTTCCAACATCTGCGATTATGAAGAAGATAAGATCAAAGTCAATGTCAAGGAAGCTCGGAATCGCAAGAAGTCCTGCACGAGTTCACTAAAAGACAAGGGTATGGGGCATCATGGGACTATTGCAAATAAAAACAAGAGTGAGAAAAATGATTACATTTCTCCCATCATAAAAGGTAACGTGTTATTCTTTCGCATGACGGAAGAAGTTTTAATTACTTGTTTACATGAAAATGTGAACGTGTCATAATAAATTAGCTAAAGTATAAACATAAAATTATAAATTGAAGAAGTTCCGGTAAAGAAGTAACGATTTTAAGCAATATTTTTGGTTTTTTAGCTAATCAAGCCAAGGCTGTATTTCTTCTATATCGCAACTCGACCTTGTCAATAAAAAAGCTTACAAATGTTCTACAAGTTGGAACAGCGACAGCTAGCACAAGTTTTCAAAGAGGTGATGAAATTACTAAACGCGAGGTCAGGAATCGTTGGTCAACATGGATGAAAAGAGCCCGGAGAAGTACCACACTTAGTTTGAATCCAATGATTTTTCCTCGTTTAAATCGCAATTTGATGGATAGAAAGAGAAATGGAAAGAAGGAAATGAATGCGACTGTGAAATTCAGTGATGGAATGTTGATGACAAATTTAACCGACACCAACGGAGACGTAATATTGAACAATGAAACGGGTCATCAAAGAGATAAAAGAGAAACGCAGATTTTGTATGCGAAATACAGTAAGACGAAAAAAAGTTCCAGAAAGAGACGACCCAAACCCTCATCCCAAAGTTCAACATCTTGTGATGACGATAAATTTAACAATGTTAGTAGTTCTCCTTATACTTTTTTAAACGTTTCATTTACAGGCTACTGGGAACCTCCAGAGAGGACAACGGTGAAACCACGTGTTCGAAAGCCGTTAAAGATGACTGATCAAGATCGTAATTTCGTGTATGGGGACGATGACCAAAAGAACGAGAAATCTGACAGTAGAAGAAATCAAGGCAAATCTAGTGGAAGTGGATGGACATCGAAAATAAAAATTAACTTTAGGTCATAAGTATAACTATCCATTTTATTTTAACGTTAGTTAACATATAAATCCCGCTTCCTTTACTGGGAAGAAAACGTCTTTCTAGTTAATATTTGCTTTATGATGTTTCGAATGTGCTTTGTATGCAAATTCAGATTAATGTAAGATAAATTTAGGGCCTTAAAAATGCATCCAGAATGAAAATTTAATCTTAGAAAAAAATCATGCATAATTTTTGAGTTCTTCCTTCAGCTAGGCATCAAAATTTTGTTAATTATATAATAAAAATAAATAAAAATAAGCGATATGCTAAAGAATACATAATTGCTCAGTTTTTTACCACAAAAACTCTTAAAACTTTATTGCTTGTTTGTGAGTACGCATTCTATAATTAAAAAGCATGGAAAATATATTTCATGCATTATTGTTTTATGATGCAGAGCCAACAGTTTCACGGATGAGTTGCTCAACATCTTGGATAGTCTTCTTCCTTAACCTGTGCCTTTTTTACATGGTGTATGGTGAATCATAGCTTGTATTGTTTTTCTTTGTAAATATAAATATTTTTAAAATGGTTTGAAATAGTGCAGGTAAAAAATTCTGTACGCAAAGAGTTTCATCACTACGAATTATCCAAAATACTTAAATTGGCAACCAGACTAATTGCGTCATAATCAGGTGGATATAATTTCAATTTTAATATATAGTTTTATAGCTTCAAGTTTACATGCATGAGTCAAATTTACATTTAATGTGAAAAGTATGCTGCAAACCTAGTAAAACCAGGAACTTATTTCGATTATTTAATGTTCATTCAACAGCTGCAAATTACGGCTCGTTTCATCTCCTTTACATCCTGTCCTGTACTGCATTTTACAGATTCAAGTTTTATTAT
>JAQFXM010008706.1:0-10360 GCA_034693345.1 Entomobrya multifasciata | reverse complement strand
ATTGTTCATCACTGTGATTTGTCGCAATATAATCATCGCAGCGGCGTCATTATGGTCGCTATTACAGCGGGTTTATTATAACTGATCATGTCTTTCCAAATGAAAGTACTAGCCATGTAATTACAGATTTTTATCTATTCATTTAGATTTGATCATATAGATAGTCCTGTTTTTTTAGTATAATAGTAAATATCCTGAAGCAAATATTGATGAGACTGAAACGGTAGTCTGCCTGCATGTATTTGTATTTTGCATTATTTAATTATAAAATTAAGGCTGCAAAATGAACCTCCCCAAAGGTACACTTGAGACTGCTGAAATTTTAGTCATAGTCAAGATTCAAGACAGACACTTGATGAGAATGCGAAGTTCTTTTACAATTGCAAACATAGTCATTTGTTTCATTGCTCAGTGAAGCCAAAAGTCCCGTCGTCGGTCGGGGCGATCTGGGTAGCGTCATTTTATCAGAAACCTGCATCTCTCTCGTTCTGACAGTGGCAACACTTCATGATATCCATATTATTCAAAACGAAGAAGCTTCAAGTAAGCACATCTCCTCTGTGTCCGACTATCATCATGCATAGCCAGACCGACTGGTTCCTTTCTTGTGTTTGTATATAGTAAAATCGAGATGGACAAGCCAAAGCCAGTCATCTTTTATGGTGCAAAGAAATGAGGCACTGGGTAGTTTAACATTCAGTATAGTCGAGTATTTGAAGATGTAGCTCAAAAACTGAAATCAGCGCAGTAGTCAGCGATGAACAAGATAAGTTCCATATCATACCTGATACTTGCTGCTGTACATTACAAAAATATATAAGCATTAATAATCCGATCAGATCTCTTATTTAACTGTTTTAATAGCCTCTGGGCATTTTTTTGATTAACAAATAAGGCCACACCAACATGATATAAAAGGATGTATGAAGAAGGAGCGACAACGAGAAAAAAAAACAAATTTCGTTTTTTGAAGCTTTCCTCCTGAAACGAATCAATGAGACTTATTAAGCGTCATCACCATCACTGAATATTAAACTTGAGAATCAATTTACTAAATCTTCCCAGCAATTATTTCCCTTCACAATATATTTTACTTTTCTTAGAACAATGTCAGTAGCTTCATTTTCATTGTTATGTTTTCATCCATGCAGTGTACCTGTGAAAAGGACATTATGCAGCAAGTTTTTACTTGAATGGGATGAAATATTAATATAAAATACATTTTATACATGAAATTTTTGTAGTTGCTATCAGGAAAAGGGTGGCTTGTTTTGTATGTTTGTAATTATCATTATCCGCATCATCATCATCTGTCTCTGAGCAAAAAGGTAGTTAAAAAAGCTTTCATGTAATATAATATGTAGTTTGGCTTGTTATAAAAATAGAAACATTCATTGGGAGGGACGAAAGAGGACAGGTAGAGTAGAAATTTTTCTGTAGGATTTTACAGTTCACTGACTACACCACTTTACTAGCAGTTCCTTGGGGACTTTTCGAGCCAGTTTCCTTTGACTGGGGTCCCCAGGTACCACCGCACCGACCAACCGGACTACTAGTGTGAACTGAACTTTACTAGAGCAGCTTATTCAGAATATACACACTGCATGCACAAAAGCTGGAGCGCATCGCATCGAAATCATTTATAAAATGGGCTTGTAATTTCCGTAAAACCAAAGGTAAAATTTATGGTTGATGATGGTTTCTTTTCTTTCAAGTCTCGAAGGAAAGATATGCCCTTTTGTTTCTTACCAAGAAAATGTTCAAGTGGAAAATATAATCCCTTAAACTTCAGGCTAAGTGCATATGCATGCAAGCAAGTGCAAAATGCTTTTTTAAAGTAAAAAATTAAAAATGTATTTTAGTCAACATTCCTAGAATGCAGCAAGTTCATTTTTTACACTCCGATGCTTAAATGACATTTTAAAAACAAATATCATCGGTTGAATACTTTTTAATGTTCTCATAAATTGAATGCTCTGCTCTAGGTCTGGGATAATTGATTTGAAGAAGCTTTTAACTGTTAAGCCATGAAAGCATAGCACTTCGTTTTAATGCGTGATTGTATAAATAAAATATACGAAACTATTTTCATTGTGTCCTTTTTAATGGTAGATAAAATATGGCGTTTCTTTTCACACTGTCGCGTCGTCCGAAATTCCAGTTGCGTTGCGTTATCTTCGTTCTTCATACAAAATACTTGCATAGCTTTTTTTGTCACAGCCAGCGCAGCGTCTCTCTCATGTGTCCGGCGCTTTTAGTTTTTATTACTTTCTGTCATTAAACGTATATCTTCTTGACTTTTCGGAATCAGAAGAAAAAAGTTTTTTTTCATAGAACTGGTGAAAAAGACTCCATTGTAGCAGACAAACTTTTATTATCATGTAGTATGTACCAACTCATATGTACATATTATGTTCATAGCATGTAAGCAGCATTTAAAGCAGCCAAGCCAGTAGCCAGGCCGAAAGAAAGTAGACTCTGTCGAGGAATGAAGGAAAAGTTGTCTTTTTACTTTAATATGTCAAGTCCCTTGGCTTTCAAAATATGTGGCCCCACTTTGTAAACAGATATCATAAACAAACTAAAAGGTTTGTCTCCAGTCGGTGGGATGTTGGCTGATTATTCAACTTGTCCATAATGCACGGTAAATCACAACACATGTATATAAGACAAGTAATAAGAATCCCGACGGCGCTCACAGCGATCTTTAACACATTGGTCCACGACAGACTGGTATGGTATTGCATTTGATTTGTCTCAATTTATGGGATTTACTATGGAGGAGGACTGGATGATGGTGAAGAAGCCACGATGTAATTATGTTGTAAACATGGTTTGAAGTAAAACAACTTTTTTCAAATTATGATTGAAGGAAAGTTAGGAGGAATGAGGAGACATTAAAGTTTGATGATCTCTCTAGAGGCTATTAGCAGAGACAAGTGAACTAATGGAGTCTACAGGTCAATCATCGTAAGCTATGATTTGTCTAAATACATTTGTGACAAAAATGATGGGTTAAAATAGAAAAGAATTCAGCTTGCATCAATTTTTTAGATTGAAGATGATATTATATTTCAAATTGAGATGTTAATATTTTTTAATATTTGACAATCGCCTAATTCATTACTTCGGTTTTATGAAATGAAATCAATTATCATTCACATTCACCTGTATGTTGAAGAAAAATTGAAACGTAAGGACGAATGCCATTCTAACTTTTGCAATTTCATCAAGAAAATGGAAAACTGGAATGGAAATTGCAGCACATTGGAATCAGGATTTTTTGCAAATTCCATACAAATGTGCTTCAAAAATTGTTTATTCTTTTTCTTCGATTTAAATATTACATCTAAATATTATCGATTCGATAAAAATAAACCCGCTGTAATAGCGACCATAATGACGCCGCTGCTATGATAATATTGCGACAAATGACAGTGATGAACACTGATGTTGCCAATGAAAAATGCTTTCGAACGATATGTCACATGGCATATGTTTTGACATTGCAACCTTTGACCCCGATTTCTGACCCAACGAGGTCACATTGACCTATACTGACAAATGATTCTTGATCTACTCGACGAGGGCTTTCGAATGAGCTATTACAATGTACACTATGTCTACGTTGAAAATTTTCGACTTTGACCTTTGACCTTGGGGGTTGACCCTGGGGGCTGAAAATCAATAGGGTTCTTGCCCTTGACCATAGTGACCTCCATGCCAAATTTGAGCGAAATCGGTCAACGCGTTCATGAGTTATCGTGTCTACAGACGGACAGACAGACAGACGGACAGACAAACATGATAAAGTCAATACTTGCTGACGCTTCACTTTCAGCGGCGTAATAAATTACTATTAGCCTTCTAGAGTCACTTCCGAAATTGGTTTAATTGGATTGAAATGTCCTAAAATTAAACTTTACTCGGCTACTTAATTACATAGCATCCTGGTCATTGGGTATGATATCCACCATATGTATCAGTGACATGTGTGTTATAAATAATACCACTTTGGGAAAGTAAATTCCTGCATTCAAAAAACACCGTGCCACTGAAAGTTTCAGAGCAATATGCAATTTTTTTAAAGCAGGTCTTCATAATTTTTGTGTGGTTTTAACTTTGTTTCATTTAATTTTATTACAGACTGTGCCAAGAATTGGAAGGAGAATGGCTGCCTTCCTGAGAGGATCATGATCTATAGAGATGGAGTTGATGAGGGCTAGCTCTGGGATGTGTATTGTATAATGTGAATGTGAAAGGACCCAACGTGTTCGCTTTTAGGGTTTGGTGGGATGGACCCGAGATAATAGTGCTTGGGCAATGGCGTTCTGGATCCCGACAATTCGTGCTTGGACTTTTGCCGCCTTGTGGGAAAGGCGACAAGTGGCCTCCACGGAACTCGTACTTTGCCGCATTGGTTGGGAAGGGTGGACCCCACGAATTTGTGATTGGTCTTTTCCGCCTTTTGGGAGTGGGGACAAGTGGGCCCCCACGAATTCGTGCTTGGGCGTTGCCGCCTTTTGGGAGAGGGGACAAGTGGGCCCCCACGATTTCTCGCTTGGGCTTTTCCGCCTTGGTTAAGAGAGTACCGGTGGATCTCACGAATTTGTGCTTGGGCTTTGCCGCTTTTGTCTAAAGGGTGCCGGTGGACCCCACTACCCCAGAGGATCATGATCTATAGAGATGGAGTTGATGAGGGCAAGCTCTAGGACATGTATAATGTGGAAGGACCCAAGGTGTTCGTGCTTGGGCTTAGGTTGGATGGACCTCCGATAATCGTGCTTGACAATGGCGTGCTGGATTACCAATTGACCGAGTCGGAGAAACTGGTTCGAGTTGCCGCTGGACCTAGCTGTGATGCGAGGAGAATTTATCGCTTCCCTGGACCTCAACGGACGCATTCGTCCAACTTAAGTATTCATTCTACACCATTTTGTCTTGTTTTTTTGTTCCAAAATGTATTTTTGTAACTAGTCAAATCTTGCAATTGTAATTTATGAAATTGTACCATTTTTCCTGTGATATTTTTTTCTACCACTTAATTACAAAAGTTTGTGACATTAGCTGTTTTACTGACCCTGTGATAAATGAACTTGATTTTAAATATAAACTCCAATTTCGTTTGTTGTGTTACACTTGACATTTATTTGGCATTTAGGATGAAAACTTGACTTTTGCTTATTCATCTAATCACCTTTTTTGCATTACATCTCTATACTTTCAGTCAAGCATCTTTTGAGAAGACAAGTGGAAATTAATAGTTTACTAATCAGTTGGTCTACTGACCATCCATTGAAGATGGAACAGTTGAGTGGAAACGCTGTCACCATGATTAATGTAGCCATAAGAATAAAATTACTAAAATTGTTCTTCACACCACACAAATTTATATTTTTCCAGCATAAACACTGACAAGAATGATTCGAGCAGGAAGCAGCATCTTTCAAGGTGCTTAATTGTAATCAGATAACCAGGCATCCGATAGTCCGATCTGAATGAAGGTGCTTCAGATTACCCCAGAAACGTGATCCCCAGCTGGAAATCCCCTTTCAACTTTTTGTGATGCTGATGATGGCTAGCAAAACCTGCGTTGTCAGTTGTGGGAAAAAAGCTCGAGTTGATAGTCTATCTATCCATTGGACTTTCACTCGACGTGCGTATCATCCAACTGCATCTTTCTTGCCGAGCTCCACCCTTTCACTAAATATTCCACCAAACATGCATGCATAGGCAGTAATTACTAATTACTTTTGTATGCATGTCACATCTTATATTCAATTTACGCAATCAAGCGCAATCTCAAATGTAGAATTAATAGTCAACTCTTAATTAGTAGTTGTACTGATGATTTATCAAGTGGTAAATTAATTGGAGAAATTAAAAGCACCACATGGCCATGCATGACGGAGGGATGATGATGCAATTCATGCAATGCTGAGATACGCAGAGAAAATCGAGTGCCGGTGCGTCAAAGCTTGTTCACTGCTTCTTTGCTCGCGCGCGCGCTTTCATTTTTTGAATTTTTATTTTATTTTTTTCATTTTTGCTTTTTCCCTTTTCTGCTTCCTTCTCCTTCCTGCTTTGCTCCTTTTTCACATTTCACATTTTTTCACCGTGTTAGGTTATCCTTTTTGGGGTGTTGGTTTGGTGTTTTTTACAGTGTTAGGTTATCCATTTTAGAGGATTGCGTGTTAGGTTGGGTGGTTTTAGAGTGTTGGGTAGGCTTTTCTCAGTGTTAGGTTATCGCTCATACATTTTTCACTTGGAAAGCCGAATGAAGCAACAAATTGAGACATTTTTTTATTTTTTACTCTTTCCAATGTTGCATGTGTGGTGGCATCTGGCATCTCCAAAAAAATCTAGTTCTTTCAAGCAACAAGGATGAGGAATTCAAAGTTTTACATTTAAATAAGTTCACTAGTATTTATAATTACGAAAATATTTAGCGATACAGAAATTGGAGAAACTTTTAAATTGTTTCGAAAATCAATTTTATCAGAAAACATAGAATGATGAATGATTATATAATTAAACAATAGAATATTTCATTTTTAGTATACTTTACATGCTTGTTACACGTTATTTTTTGAGCTACTTTCTTCTAAACATCAACTAATTACTCAATTAGCGCAATAATTTTTTAATGCAAGCTGGATGGTAAATTTAAGGATTGTATTAACATGAATTGGACAAAGTGCACATTTTTTTACTGATACATTGCATTCCATTTCATTGTTGTTTATGCGAATAATATTATCTTTGCGCTCATGTTCATGATTTTCCCTAATTTTGCTAATTCGTTTAACAAAAACCACTTTCTTGCCTATTCCTTTGTGGTTTTTGGTGGACGTGTAAAATTGCTTCGTCCACCCGCACCAAAACTCTTTTCTCAGCTTTCACCAACTACACAGATTATGATGCATCATGTTTGAGATAAACCAGGACTGGAAATACGCTTGCTGAAGATGTTGCAAAACTTGAGATATTCCCCAGGTCGTCTTATTTGGGACTTCCGGTTGGCGGCACAGTTGTTTCCACTTTTCATGCAGTCATCCACGCAGATGTAGAGACTGGTGCATTGACGCAAATTGCTGAATTCTGGGATATCATCCTGGCAAATGGTCAGCGAGAAGTAGATCGTCTTCATTCGACTGGAATATTTTTTTCCAATGACTCATTAAAAACCGGCTCCCTATTGGTTACTGTTCTCCATTATAGATAACCGTATAATCAATCTCACACTCTGTATCCCTAATGTTTCCCAATTTTGCTACTACGAACTCCTTAACATGTTCCATCTTGACCCATACATTTTACTTGTACATGGCCTTGCAGTAGAGCCACTTGCGAATCTCAAATATCCCGTCTTGCAGAGAGACTTGATACTTCAAATTGTTCATTCGTTGTGGGTCACAACATAACAAACAAGCATGCACTCAATTTAATCCAAAATTATGGAGAGAGTCCCTCAACCTTTGTCGATGGAAAATTGTGAATGATAGGGGTACCAGAATAATGATTTTGTTTATTTCACATTTGATTGTTGGTTCAGAACAACTTAAAAATGCCTTTCCAACTCTTTTGATTAGTGTCAGGAAGAGGGCCATTAACAGCTTCATTTTTCCGTGAATAATATCACTATCAAAACAATTCAATACTTTAAAGGTGTGCTTTTACAGTCTAACAGAAGTTTTCCAATATTCAAACTCACAAGGTTCTTCTTTGCAAATTCTGTTTTATCAGGCACCGCCCTGCGTTTTCGTACGAATTTACTGCGTCCCCAAACTATAAAGCTTTTTGTATACCTATTGCTGCACTAAAGAGAATGCTGATGCTTCCTGTTGAATGATCAGAATTATTGTTTCCCATGAATGGCTGCAAAGTTCCATTTTCATGGAAATGTGTTAATCGACAAGTCTCTTCAGTAATTTGGGCTATCACTGTGACTTATGAGTTCTTCTGCTTTACAGTCGCTGTTGGTTAAATCATTACATGATTCTGGATGTGTTTTTTTCTCATCTTTGGCAACGTCCTCTTCGTCTAGGTCACTGTCAATGCTGGGTGGCTTCGAAGGAGTAAAAGATGGGGTCTGATTCATAAAATAAATCCTCTAAGGGGGCGTTTTGGACGGCAGGGTCTTCAGTGAAAGCAGTTGCTGGCATTGTGATTTAAGGACTGGTTACAGTCTGGACACTTGACACAAGTCGAGACACTTAAGTCGAGCTGAGCCCTGGCTTCGGTTTCAAAAAATTTCTTCAGGGGTAACTTGAGGCTGAGACCTGCAAAGTCAAATTAACTTAATTTTAATTTTATAAACCAAACTTGCATTGCATAAGTATGAATATCCCTGGATCTGGCTGGCTATCCCTGGCTACATGTGGAATGCAGGTGTTTGAAGATTAGAGCAGGATGCATTTTGTAGATTAAGAAGGTGGGGGTGAAAAGTCAATTGGACAATCGGAAGTGAAGGAGGAGACCCTTGAAGTACATCATGTCCTTTTTAAAATTGAATTTGAAGGTCAAGCCAATGTGGAGATCAAGTTTACAGGGAAGAGTGTACCGTGTTTTACTGATTCCAAAGGTTTTTATTAAAATAAGCAATTAAATTGTGAAAACGTTGCGAAGAAAGGTTGTAGTGAAGTTATAGTTTTCAACATGCTCGGAATCAATCAATTTTTAATGTTTCTTGTTTGTTTGCACTGCAGGACTATCCAATTAATTTAGAGGACGTCCCTTGCAATGTCAAAAGCTGGACTTACCTAAGGACTATGAAGGATTTGTGGCTACAGACTTGAAGAAGTCAAGTGGTGCCGAGTGCCGACGAGAAGACTGATATAAGCCTGGCAGGAAATCTGTAATCAAAATATTACGATTGAATTTCGAAGATCTGTAACTCAAATTTACTTGGAAAAGTTGTAATCATTAATCTGTAATCCTTTTTACAAAGGCATATGTAATCTCCTCATCCCTGTCAATACTCCACTGCTTCTTGTTTTAAATCCAGTCCTGAAGAATTCGGATCAAATTGAAAATTATGGACAGGGTGCCACAGTGAAGGAAACTTTTGATTTGAGTGCATGGTTATCGATTCCCAATCAAGTGGCATCTTACTATGGATCCCTTACTGTTCCCATGTGCAGACAAGTGGTGAGCTGGTATATTCTTCAAACGCCAATGACAATTAAGGCTCAGGATTTTGCCCCATTTTAGGATGCTAAAAAGCAAGCTAATGGCCAGCGGCTGTTGAATAATAGGAGGCCAATGCAAAAGAGGAACAAGAGAGAAGTGCAGTGCTACCAGTTGAAGGTCAAGAATATCCCGGCGACAGCGGAAGTCAGAGATCCTAGCTTTAGGATGGTAAAACTCTGCTAATCTATTTATTAAATTATAAAAATAAAAACTTACAAATACAAATCTATAATAACTCTGAAGTTTTAGTGACAAGTTTGTCCCACTTACTAAACCCTATGCTAAATCCCATGCTAAACCTATACTAAACCAAATGCTAAACCCACTAAACCCACTAAACCATATGCTAAACCCACTAAACTCCAATGCTAAACCTTTACTAAACCCTATGTTAACCCACTAAACCAATTGCTAAACCCACTAAACCAATTGCCAAACCCACCAAACCCATTGCTTTACCCCCATACTAAATCCTACACTATTATGTTTGTAAGCCCCACGCTACAGTACACTATTCTAAACTCAAAGCTTCACTCCACTATTTTGAACCCCACACTACATTTAATGCTAAACACATGCCACACTTTCCATCATACTACATTCCTTGGTTAATTCCCAACTAAATTTAATGCTAAAAGCCATGCCTAAATACAAGTGATGCTAAACCCTTGGCCTCCCTACTCTCTACACTTAATGTTAAAACCAATGCTTAAATACAATCCATACTACTTTCCATGCTACGGCTCATGCCGTATCTCAGGATAAAACCTCTTTCTAAACCTACGTTAATCCTGATTCAGCACACTAAACTAACTGGCCCCATAACAGTAACGGGTTACTTTTCACAAACCGCTGGCGGCTATGTTTCAACAATATATATTATCTATTTTCATTAATTTCAAACTATTTAATAAAATGTTTTGACATAACAAAATCTTCAAAAATAACTCCAAAATATATTATTAAGGCAGATACTTCAAATTTTAATCCCTTTGGCTTTCTTGTACAAAGTATGGTGGACAAAAAGCGAATCTTTTGTTAAACTATCCTCCAAAACTTTAATAAATTTATATCCCTTTGGCTCCAAAAAGTTACGCAGGGCCTTAGCCCCTCCAGGAATACTCCAATGTTCAATAGTCATCACCTTAAATATTACTTCCTCACCGTT
>JAQFXM010008705.1:0-10361 GCA_034693345.1 Entomobrya multifasciata | reverse complement strand
GATTGGACAGTACGGGACCCGTGCGATACCACCGAGAAACTGGTATTTATAGTCCAACATCCCCCAGAAAGAACACATAACAAATATTATACTCACGTCTCTTTGAAAATAGGCTTTTCTTTGTTTCCTTAATAATGTTCTACATAATGTTATTACAAAATTCAGAGAAAAAAGTTAACACGTTTTTTATACAACGAAACTTCATCATCAAATCATGAAAGAAACAATGAAACAACTAACTAGGTTTTTTTACTTCACCTACTTTTCCTTAGAAAGAAAAGCAGTGTATGAATTAACAAGGTAATAGTAAATAATATTACGTATGCAAATTTGGAACAGAAAAGCCAAAACTAGCTGAAAAGAAGCCCAATCAAAAAATAGTGTTACGGAAATTGTATTACTGTAAAAGTTGTACAGTGAACTTATGGAGTTTTTAAAAGTTACCCATGTAATCATGCCAGGCGAGGCAGGCAACAGCAAAGCTAAACAGAACAACCAGCTGGCTTAATTTTGAGAAAAGCCAATTAACAACCTTCCATAAAAAGTAATGTATGGGCCAGGGCTGTTGTTGTGTATAATGCTACTACTCATCTTTTTCTTCATCATCATCATCCTTATTCTCATAATCGCAGAACAGAGTAGTTAAGATGAAGATGAGATGTGCATATTGCTCGCTTTATAAAAGATTTTTTAAGGTAAGCAGTGGAGTGAGAGGCGCAACTTCCTATTCTACAGCTCACTTGCTTTTTGGCTTACTGACTTTGGCTTGACACCACAGTTATGTTCCCAGACAAGACATCATTATCGTTACCATCAAAAAGGAATGTGTGAATAAATGACTGCTTTCGCAGACCAAACAAAAAACTCAAGTAGCTTCTTCACTTTAAAATGAAAACTGGGTTTGTGTCATGCCATATTTTAAGGAGATTAAAAAAAAGTTTACCTACTCATTTTCGTTTTAGATGGTGATGACGATGATGACGTGACGTGAAGAAGAGGTGAAGAGTCCATACAAAATAGTGTACCCGTTGTTGTTAGTATGTTCGGATTGCATGAGTATTTGTGCATTTATTTTTGGTATTATGTTACACGCACGCTTTCTATATCAACAGCACCGTCATTAGTAGCGAGGAACATAACACGAGTCGTACCATAACATATAAATATATTTTTTAACAAAATAGAAATGTAAGTAAAACACTTGCAACTTTGTTTCAAGTTACTATTTAATATAATGTTATGCGTGTTTGTGCTATTATTTGTAATATTAGATGTTATATGTGTGCATGTGTAATATTTCTGCAGTTTCTCTACAAGTTGGCACGCCCACAGGTACGCACGTCAAACGCACATGTACAACAATATCGTCAGTTGGTTTGATTGATTGCAGAAGTATGTGCCACTTGAAACAGTACAAATCAAACTGTCACTAGCTAGTGCTTCTTGGGGACGGACGGTATAAGAAAAAAGGGGAGGATATTTATTTCATATAAAATATCACACTCCGAACACCACTTGACTTGAGGCGATATTACTACAGTTGTTCTGTAAAGAGGAGTGACATGAGGGCTTGCAAGTTGGATAATGTAAGTTATGTTGTATTGTATGGCATGCTTGAGTTTTTTATCGCTGAAAATTTGAAACGTGAAATAAGTCAAGTTGATATGAATAACATTTCATTTTCCTAACCTACAAATTATTTTGCTTTATGATTTGAATTCTTAATCTTAACTGTAAGTTAAACGGTATTAGTGTACTAAGCAAATAGAAATGAAATATTGACTTTTGGGAAATATATGGAGGGATATATTTTAGCCAACTCCCTGTAACAAAAAACAAGGCCTGATCTGCATACAATGAGTTGTTTTTCATCAGAATAAAATTGTATGGGGTTTTACTTTCATTGGATTTCACATCGTCAATACCAATTTTTTGCTTGATATGCTCTGTGTTTATAATATAACTTGTCCAAGTTATTTCTCTCTTGGGTATACACGTAGTAAAGGGAGTAACGTCAACATCACCACAAGAAATTGAAATGTTCACGAGTCTATGACTTTTAAATAATAATTATAATGATGATAGTGATAACCAACCGCACAAGAACGTGACAATTAGCAATTATGATTAATAATGATGGTGGCGCAAACGATAATTTGATGCGTAGTCTAATGTCCATAATATGCGTATTCATGAGAAAAAAGTAACAACATTTTTTACCATAAATTAATGCTTTTAATTTTTTCCCTAGCTCATTTCTCTTTCTAAACGAAAATGACAGAGAAAAATGTAATGGAATTTAATTGCGTAATATGTGAAATGAAACAGGTACCATACACATCATTACTGGCTCCTTACTACTTATAGAAGTCTTATTTAAAATGTAAATTACAGAGTAGCCAGTTCATAAACATTTACTATTTACGTTTTGAGGATTCTTCAATTATTCTAAATTAGTTCAGTAACAGCATTAGCAGAATAGAAGAGGAAAAAAATATTCCTATTATTGCACGCACATCGTAATCAACCATTTTTTTACTGTGTGACTAGACTCAACTTATTGCTCCCTTGTCTGCATGTAAGTATGCTTGTTTGAAAGTATGGTAGGTAAAAATATTGACAGAGAAAATAAGTAGTAAAGTCTGTACGCACACGGAGTCACTAAATACCTTTATCCACCACCACCATCAGAGAAAACAACATTAATGACATCAGTTGTAGCTTTTGTAACAATGTATTCTTCTGCAATACAAAACACAAAAGCATTTCGTATGGTAAAAACTAATAGTACACAACATTGTGTTCCACTACACTACAAGTTATTTAACAACGTGTGTGAGTAGAAGTGAGTTTGTGGACGTGATGAGAATACGCAAAAACAGGAAAATAATGTGTAGCTGTTGCCCTTTACTCTCTTCTCTTATCATCTTTTTTTCTTTTTATGCCCAGAAAAATGTACAAAAAATCCACACACATACACACACATAACTGTCTTTCTGTTCTTACATGTTTTTTGTTATTTTTCAAAACAAAATGAAAAACTCCATCAAATATAAACGAAACGTCAAAAATCATAATAATAATTGAAGGAAGCAGAAGAAAGGCTTGTCTGTTGTGAATAATCTTCCTAGTCATTTTATTTCAATTTTACAACACAACGACATAATATGTATTCAAAAAAAAAAATGCTACCTGTTCCCCACTTCATGTTTGATGTTACAAAAGTGTACATGTTTTCGTAGCTTCCCCTTCCTCTCCCTGTTATTACTATTTTTTGTGCTGTGTGCTTCTTTGATCTTTTTTTGCATGGTGCGTGCATGCTATCCAAGCGTATAACCTAGTCATCTACTATTTATCAAAGAAAAAATTCTGGGTTAAATTATTAGTACGCACAGTCAAGGTAAAATTACTGCAAGGGTAATCAGTACGGGAGAGGTTATTAAATAGTTTGTTGTATTCATGCGTTCCCGTCCCGTTTTCAGCAAATACCTATTTTGTATGCTTCCTTTGATGATGATGACACAAAATCACAATAATTTCATACTTTCTGTCTAGCATACTTTAAAGGAAAATCGGTTTGAGAATACAACAATAACAACTTACGCAATTTAATGAAGATAATCATTTTTCACGGTGGACGTATCCAATTTTTTAAATTACTAGGCTGATTGCACGAATGCACGGAATATTTAAATGAATATACATATGTATCGAATATAAATAAATAAGGGGAAATGGCACAGGAAAAAGAGCAACCATTTTGCTATTGCTGTAGCATATGACAATGAAAAACTATGATTTGAGTTCAAATTCTGATACTTTTCATTATACAGATATTTAAAAGTATTCTGTTATAAATTATGAAACAAAATTATGTGAAGTCGAATTAAGTAAGACAACAAACTAAGGATTTTATTATTTGATGATAATGAAATGAAGTTTCACTCCCTCACAACACCTACAACTTTTTACTTAAGAGAAAAGGAGAAATAGATAAACTCCACAGACAATACAACGACAAGCTAAAATAGGAAAAGTTGGAACACTTTGAGTACAAATCTTTGTAGAAATATTCATACGAAAGATGGATGCTTATTAACAAGAAGAGACACAGAAGAAAAGACAACATATACTTCACGCTGCATAATATTAATCGTGTACAGTTATATGGATGCTTATATTTATATAGATTTGTAGTTGTGGAGGATGATGGTAAAGTATATTATATTATTAAACACTCTGGAAATCTGTGAAAGAACCGAATACCAGGAAAACCCTTAAGAAGCTCTTGTCCTTATCATCATCTCCACCATTGCCGCCGTCATATCTCTACAATAAATTTGCTCTTAATGCATGTGTATTTCCTTCTTCTGCACTGCTTTCTATCACATAATGTGCCCAAAAGTGAAGGTCCTGATGATCATTGTATACATGCTTATATACCATGATATTTGTAAAGAGAAAAGAGTTTTCGGCTGACTATGCCACTACAATTCCGTCTAATCTTCTCCTTCAATAGTTCTTTTTGGTATAGCCAAGAGCAACTTCCGTCTTCCGCGTATTATTAATTGCATTCGGGGTATTCCTTCGTTCTTCGGTCGGATGAGAATTCGAACAACTCTTTGAGGATGCTGAGAGTGAGCAGACAACTGCTACTCTGGAGATACGAGATAAGAGAAGAGTTAGTGTTGGAGCCACTGCTCACTTTCATGCTGCCCTTATGATTATTGTTATTATGAATGACTACTTGAGAGAATGATACGGGTAGTGGTATCCGTTAAGTGCATAAATACACAATAGGATATATATGTGTAGTAGGCGTATATAACATAATATCTCTTATACCACAATGTTTGGAGTGTACGATTAATGTGTCAGTATCAATTTCCGGAACAAAACCATCAAGCAGGAACTAAAAAGTGCTTCTCATCTCAGCATCATCATCCCACTCTCTCGACTCTTCAAGTCGCTGGTTCCGTTGTGTATAGTTAAAAACTATTCTAAGACATTACACACTGCAGTATTAATGGAAGGATGGTGGTGGTACATTTGCACAAACGTACGACAAAGTTAAAAATTGCCCAGGAACAGATGTATAACGGATATGAAAATGTGTGCATATTAAATGCATTAAAGGACGGTGTCGCAAGTTGGTGCTTCTGATCATGATGGTTTTTATGATGACGTTGATGTGGTTTTATGACGTGATGTTCATTTACTTCGCCAAAGTTTATTGTACTCATCTAAAATACACATTCCGCCCTCGTGTTTATAGATGTATAAAACTAATATGCTAATGAAACTCACAATTTGAAGCTATTTTACAGATGAAAATTAGTACAAGTAGAAATTGTACAAGATTAAATTAAAAATCATTATTGTCAATCAAACACCATGATCAAGATTGATTATCCGTCTTCATAAACAATTCCTTCTGATTACATGGGCACATACATACTATACATCCTACGCATATTATCCATTGGCTGCCACTGCACTATCACTTTTTCCATTTTTGACTTGACAGATTCTCTTTTACTGGTAACATTTATCATCCATTACCTTCCTGAAAAATATTTCATTTACCTTCTCTTACACTCGTGTATGATTTATTCATGCCAAGTTCATAAATTACCATACCGAATTTACTTGCGATAATCAGTTATTGCTTTCACTTGGTTCATATATGAGCTTTTGCGCATGAAAAATCGTGTACATGAGTATACTCGCACATATCCAATATATTTTGATGATGGACTCATTTAACATCAGCTTCAACATCTACTATGTCACTGCCTCGCTATTTTTGTATCATTGTCAATTATACTTGGTCACGAGAAACCCGTATTTACCAATCATTTGCTGCAGTGGCCATGAAATTTATATGATATATTACATTTATTCACAAGAAAATATACAGCAATGCAGGTACGAAATTAGTGAAATAATCATGATAGCTCTAATCCGCCGCCAACCACTTTGACTCGGTGACCGGTTTACATACTTTTTATCGCCAAAATATCAAAATACTCATACTTTCTTTCACATACATTTTATACACATTTCTACAAACATCCACTCACTCAAGCATACAAAAACCAATAAAGCACTTGCCTTACTTTGTACAAACAAAGTAGAAAAATACTTTCGTTTCATAAAAATACCTACCTTTTGCCAAACGATCACCTGCTCCACTCTTTTTATTATATCTGTCTACTCAACTCAGGATGAGCAATGATAAATGGTGAAGAATAAAAATGTCAAACATCTGCTGTCTCTCGCTTCTTTTAGACTTTCAAACACATCACACTGCTAACTAGATAGATATATGCACACTCACTCAAACTCACAGAGACACGTACACCTCACAACAATAGACAGTTGGTAAACTTATTTATTACGCACGTTAAAAATACAAAAAGGCTAGGTGATTTTCACGTTGATGCACTGCATTTACTTTTGTTAGTTATATGACAGTAATAGGACAATCTGCCTCCCTCCTCTTCGTATATTTTTTTTCGTTTTAATTACTCGCTTTACTGCTCATCTCTTCTCTTTCATTTCTTGTCAGTCTCACTCAGTCTCATTGTGTGTCCTCTATATTTTAGCTGCCTGGTCTATACATAAACACTCACACACGCCCACTTTATTTTTACAATGTCGCACACGAAGAAGGTATCATCTTTTATTTCACTATTGTTGTCCTCCTGCTGCTCCTACAAAACATCACTGAAGAAAATAATGTATTTGCCCCACTGCTCTGAACTAGAGTTTTTTTTAGTCATAAAGCACCACCACCACACATCACATCAACATGAACATCATCATTATCCTTTTTGGAAAAAGTTACAAAACAGCAAGTTGAGCGTCTTTTTTTTGCCACAGGAACTCACAATCAGCTTTTTGTATGCATGCAAGAAAAACAACGGTGTTGATTCCCGAATATGTGGATATACAACTACAATACCGCTGCGTTCTGACTGAACCGACTGGTCTTGGGGTCTAAGCGGCTGATATCTAAGCAATGTGTACGAGGTAAATGTTGAGTAATGAGGATGATTGCTGCAGCGAACTTAATTAGCATTTATATTAGCCTGACAGGCTTGCTGAATGTTTAGTTCTTTTTTCACTGTAATTTTTACACGAAAATAACACTCCATTTGTAGCCATGCAAAAGGGTTGACGAAAATGCGATGGAAGCGTTTTTTATATGGATAAAAAATACAAATAGGTTTTTCACATGCCGTCACAGAGAGTGATCTTATAAAATTGCATGAAGTTACAAGAAATGTTTTTTGATCCTAGTTAGTATCCTCCCACACCACTTTTTTATTCTATTCTCTCTTTTATTTGTTTGAGAAACTTTTTTATTTTCTACGTTTGTAGTATTTTATTCGCCTTCTTATCTTAATTTAAACAACTTTTTATTGAGCAATTTATTTTTCTGTTCTTACAAATTCTTCACAAAAAGTACATTTTCAGATAAAAAAAAGTAAGTTATAAGTTATAAAGTATAATAAATATTATTATTGTTTTGTGTCTGTACTAAAGTGTAACTTTTCTTGTTTTTCCAAAATAAAAAGTAAGTCACTAGCATACTTTTCTTATCAATCTTGCAAAATTCCTTTCTGGAAAAAGAATAGGATTAGTGTTCATTCATTTTCTATTTGACAGACACATTTCTACATTGCATGAATGAATGAATGGGATCGATTCAAAACAAACACACAAGAAGAAGAACAAGCCAGACTCACAAGCCAAACATATAGTCAAGATTTTGCCGAACTGGTGCACACACAAAAAACACACACAGACATGTACACACAATGCAACGTATGTCGCTGAGTCTTCTTCCTTACAATTTTATTTGCAAAAGGAAAGTGGTTGTGGATGTTAGTTTTCACTCAGGCATTCATTCTCACGTTCATTCCATGTTATATATTCCCATGTGTAGGATGAAAACATTGTGTCCTAATTCCCCTTCTTCTTCTTTTTTTGTTGTCACATTCTGTCACCGTCACCTGTCACAAGGACAATTACTTACAACAACATCAGCAAGCTAATGATGAACAAGACGCTATGCTGCAGGGAAAAATAACACGCGGATGCAGACAAGCAACCGCTATTCCCTCCAAACTACTAGCTTTTCTCTTGGCAATGTTGAATGTGATGAATTTATTATTTTCACCGTCTTGATGAAGATAAATGCTGTATTTTTCATAAATTGGTCATTAATGAGAGAGCGTATATACTTTTGCTTTTGTTTTAAGTACGTGAAAATGAGAAAGTGTTATTTTTCTT
Organism: Entomobrya multifasciata; assembly: GCA_034693345.1. Lineage (NCBI taxonomy): Eukaryota > Metazoa > Arthropoda > Collembola > Entomobryomorpha > Entomobryidae > Entomobrya > Entomobrya multifasciata. The sequence continues at coordinate 2,060 of JAQFXM010008705.1, read as the reverse complement.
TTCAAATTATTAAGCCTAGAAAAAAAACTTTCCTTTTTTCAAGTGATTCGACCCAATTTGTACAGTAATTAATTTTTTCCACGACTTATACACACACACCGAATAATAACACACATGCCCGGCTAAAGTAAAAAGTTGCTGCGAGATCTTTTTTTCTTAATACAGAACTTTTTTGTTTTATTATGACAAAGATTAAAAGGGTGGATTAGTGTAGAAAGAAAAGATAGTTTGCCATTTTATTTTAAAAGGAAGTTATTCTATAAACTTTATTTGGTAGAAAATTTAGTTTTTTTTATTATTTCAACCTTTTTATTTTACAGTTTGTTTCAATGAATGAGTAAAAAGTAGAACACTTTCTCAGCCTCTCTTCTTCCCTTCTTCGATCCGTTTTTTCCCTTTTTCTCTTCACTTTTGGTATGCAATACATTTACTACTGGCACTAGTCAACTCCACGCAAACACAATGCAAAGCATACACGAAGAAATGAGACACACACGAGCCGTATGTATGTATGGCTGGTGGCTGACACGGAACAACTGAGCACTTGCAGTCCTAACTATTCGGTTTTTACTACAAAAATACCTCCACCAAACACAGCAGTGTTAGAGGTTTCTATACTATCAAACAACATAGACGAGAACTACGATGAAGAGAAGACATTATGACGAGAATAGTGAACATTGCTGGGTTTGTTATATGCATCGTGGCGGCGGCGAGGAGGATGATGATCATGTTGAGTTTTAGTGTATCTAATATGCAATGTGTGTAGAGACTCTGGTGAGTTTGCACAGTTGAACAAAGTCGAATACGAAAACTTGGTTGAAAAATTGTACGAGAGTTGAGTTCGAAGTTGAAGAAGTAGACGTACAAGTTGTAGTAGTAGTGGTGGAGGAGGAAGCTACTGCTTCTATTGCATCGGCTGTGTGTATTCAACAAAGTGTATTGTATTTCCTTCGTTCATGCATGGCCAAAAGCAGCAGCTTACTACCCGCTGCTCCTGTTTCTGCTACTACCCAATATAGCAAGTAGGTATATACTCAAAAGCAGAAAGGATGAATGCACTGTAAACGCGTACAATAATAATATACCTAAGGAGATGGAGAGAGAGACCGAGAAAGCTTTTTTATAAGGCTTAGAAACTACTGCTGAGAGTTTCTTTATCACCGCCACCACCACCGCAACTGACTTGGATATATGAGTTCTCTTATTCTCCCACTTGTATATATACAAGGTTTTGCAAAATAGTCTTATACTATAGTCTATAGTCCATGTTTTTCCCGTATAAGAATATCATAAAACAACGTGCATAGCTATACAGCAACCTGCTACTTGCAACTATCGGAATTGCGCCGGTTATAAAAGTATCACACAATCCAGAACATCTCTTTACTGCCTGGTCAAGAAAATCGGGGGAAAAGAAATGTATCCATGTCTCATTTTCGAAACAGACCCAAAATAACATAACTTACATACATACATTTCACCTAAAATGTAACTCCATCAAGGTTTCCCTTTTTGCATTGAACAACCACTGTAGTATTCAACCACTGTAGTATACAGGGTCTATTTCTGTATACACGGTCCCAAATAACAATCGTCGTTACGAAAGTTCTTGGTTACCAACAATCAAAAGTGGAGTCTATCGAATCAATGATATGTCATTAGTAATGATCCCAAACCAAAGGCGATCACCATGCTCGAAAACGGTTGATGCTTTCAAAATGGTCTCTGAACAAAGTTGTCGATTTGGACAAAGACGCATCCTGCTACAATCGGACAATTCCAAATTTAATTGTCTTTGTACGATTTTCTAACTAAATTTTCACAAAAATGCGTCATGCATTCAAATTGTGCATTATCTGGTGTATTGCATACCAAACTAATATTCAGTGAATTTAATATCCTAATTCTACAGAATTTCAGATTTATAGCCAAACAACAAATATAACGAATTGTTTTACTATAAGTATAATACATCCTTCGTTAACATGCATACTTGGCAGATTTACTTCTTTCAGCCTCATCGTTATAGTAGTGGGCTTGCAGTTTCCAAGTGCAAC
>JAQFXM010008704.1:0-10362 GCA_034693345.1 Entomobrya multifasciata | reverse complement strand
ATTTTATTCTTTTGCTCTCAAGTTTTAAAAAGATGGTAAAAATCGTTTAGGAGGTTTTCGTCTTGTGTATAGGTTTTGAAAGTATTTTTTCTCTATTTGTACTAGATTAAAATACTGCACAGTTCATTGTAAATATTTCATATGAAGAAAATGATGCATTGTTTTCATTACCTATTTGCCTACATCAAGTTGTTAGCATTGTTTAAAAAATAAGCAACTCATGGAAATAGGAAGGTCGTTAGCGGATGAATACACCGTATATATTAAACATGCATAGTAAACAGAAAATATTTATTATCATTAGCACAAGAAAGCAAATAGAATATTTGCAAAGGAAAGATAACGTTTTGTATTGTATGAATTGAAGAGTTTTAAAAAGAGTTTAAATGAATCAGAATAATGGAATACTTTACTAATTTGAATGGATTTAGTTTGATGGTATACTTTGCAATCTTTTGAAATTTTATGCAAATTGTTATCAATTTTTATAAGCGATAGATACGTAAATGGCAATAGGCATCAGGAAGTCAGTCAGACGTAAAATTATGGTGTAAGGTGCCTAAAAGTTAACTTCTATTAAGGTATATTAAATTGTAAATTAAAAAGTTAAAAGTCCATTTGTCTTAGAATTTTAAGAGGGTTGTGGTAATTATTTATGTATGTACGTCTAGTTACCTTGCATCTGACCTGACCTCATATCTGATTCAGTTTTCATTAAAACTACGCATGTAACAAAATGCATTGGCATTGTCAACTCTTCTGCATAAAAAATCCACAAATATTAATCAAAATATGTAAGCAAAATGTTTTATAAGTAAATACCTCTCTAGCACTCGAGACTCGAGACAACTCACAACGAAGAGAAAACTTGCTACTATTTTGCATATCACAGCATTTTTATTGCCGTAAAAATATATTTATGTGGATATCATACTGAGTCTGTATTGTATGTTTTCCTTTTTGCACGCTGATATGTTGTCATCTGACAGTTATTAGTTACGTTACACTACACATAGTGAAAAAACTGCTTGCATATGCATAAAAAATATTTTTACTGATGAGATGACTCTCTTCTGCTGCTTGCTTGATTACTGATGTATGAAAAAAGACATTTCATCTGTCCACATATTTTCACTGAAAATATGCTGTGTATTGAGTTAACATTTACATGTTTTTTTACTGACTGGAATATTTTTACGGAAGACAACTTTATAAAGATGCAATTGCAAAGCTTCTGCATTTTTGTCAGGTTTTACGTTTACGATGTTGTTTTTTTGGTGTGTCGGATGGATTGCCTTTATGTCAGCTATACTTCATTGTGACGCGCGATGTGATGTGGTTTGTTATGGCGTTTCGTTCATGGCATGGCATTTTTTTCAGAATTGTCATGTAACACATCAACAATGGCCAATGGCAAATTTCACGCTTTAAAAGGCATACCATTCCTCATCCTCAGGATTTCTTGCACGGACACGTCCGTTACAATTACATTGCATTGCATATTTTTACATCTTTACTTCCACAAGAAATGTTGCATCAAATCATGACTTGTTTTTTTTCTCCTGAATTCATTCAGTATTCATCATATCATACCAATCATATCATACCACCGCCTGAAACATGACACAACAATTTCTCGTCATCTTTCTATTTTTTATGACTATGACTCAACGTACAGCATAGCAATAGGCTCATAATAACTTGTTAAAATGGAATGTTTCTTTTCTTATCAAAAATATTTACATTGATTTTATTTTTCTGTTACAGATGTCATCTTCCGCTTGGGTACTGATGGATGAAGAGTGTGATTGCGGTGGGCCTCCGCCAATGTTCAACCTGCCACCACCTCCAATTCCACCAAATATGCCATGTGAGCTGGAAATGACTTGCCCAAACATCTTAAGTGTAAGTTATAAAATAACATTACATTCATTCAAGCATTCTTTTTTGTTTATAAAAAAGTGACAAGTAAAACATGACAGATAACTTGGGTCTCTGATCCGATCCTATCTCGATTTACATATTCGACAAGATTGTTGAAAAATTGCATGTTAATTTGACATAAAGGTGTACACTGTACACGGACTTCAGTAAAAAAACCGAATAGGTATTAAAAAACGGGATCACATTTCAGAGGATCACTTATATCATCAGATTTACAGCTTTTATACAGGTATACATCTAAACAGCATATCAAATCAGACCGGATCATTTCGTCAATAATTCTCTGAAGAATTCTTCTTTCCGTGTTTTAATGTACATGTCTTTATTATCTCCAATCATCAGGTACAGCTTTCATTACACACACATGATTATGGTTGATTCTGATATCGAATTCGAAGTGAAAAAACTGTGCCTGCAGCCATTAGCCATATCATATCAGTGAAAATTTTCACTACAAATTTTTCCCGAGATAAAAAATAATAATCTTTAGATTCAGAGATCCAAATGTTTTGGTCTGGTTTTGATTATATTTTTCGCTTGTTTTTCTGATTTACTGATAATGTTGCTGTTGCTGCTGCCGAATTCAGAAAAGACTGAATACAAAAAAAGTCGTGATAAAATACCACCTAGTATTATCTCATTAATAATGCATACGCCCATTTAGAGCGTATATATATAACTACGCATTGTAGAGACTATTTTATAGAGACATTTTCTCTTTTTATCTTAATAAAACATTGCAAGATGGAAAGATGTAAAAAAAATATAATAATCATAAGAACAGGAGCAACTAAACCACAACCACATTTTCATAAAGAAAAAAAATTGGAGAATCGGAGCATCACACAGTTTTCAGTTGTTGTTGATTGACCATAATGAAGAAATGATAGCCAAGGAAAAACCACAACAAACAGAAAAGCTCAGAAGCCAGATTGCATTGTTTATTGCACCCTCCTCCTTTTCTTCTGAATAAAATATTATAGGCTATTAGTATTACTGTTGCTTGAATATAAATATGAATACATTACTATATTTTTTTCAAGATTAACAAAATCCTGTTGCCTACTTCTTCAGTTGAGAGATGAAGATGTTGGCGAAAATTGTTTAGAAACTTTGTATCATTTTTGGGTACACGGTACATGTTCATTTTGTTCATGTTTTATTAGGATGATGATCATGATAATGAAGCCGCAGTAAGCAACAAATACATTATATACTTATATTACAATTTTATAATACACGCAAAGCCAAGAAAAAAATTGTGAAAAGTGATGGACGACTCGACTAGGCAAGTCAAGTCTCTCTCGGCTCTTCTTCTGCTTTTTCTGTGAAATGTGAGCTGGCTAGGTTTTCTTCTTCTGAGGCGGACATTGCTACTCTTAAATTAAATGCCATAAAAATCTAAAAGATAAGAAGGAAAGGACGGAGAAGAAGATTTACAAAAAATCGGATCTTGTGGCTTTGGATAGTAATGTAATGTGAAGTAATGACGTTGATAATGGGTCCCCAGATTAGATTAGATGTTAATATAAAATGTATGTCTGTGATCAAATCAAACACGATTGAGATGGTATGCCAAAATTCGAGGAATTTTTATGGTGATTGTGATGAGATGATCATCATGCCTTCTGCATAAGGTGAGGGAGAATACATGAAAAAGGTAAGCAAAGTGTGTAGAAAAAAAGGGGAATATAAAACAAAATAGAGATTTATATATTCATCCTGTTTGTTACTCGCAGGTTTCTGTGTTTCTTCAAAAAGTCATCATTTGGCTTGCCATCATCATTATCATCATCATTGCCATTATCGACAATTATTTAGATTGGTAGGTAGGTAGCAATACATATGCTTTGTTTTTTTTGTGCATGGAGTCAGTAGGGAAATCAAAATACAAGGCAGTTTTCAATAACCGACAAAGGAAAAGTGAAAAAATACATGTTTTTCTGTTTTTTGTTGCATACAAAGTTGGTTGTTTTCTTTGGTAAATGATAATGCATGCGAAAATGAGCATTTTGAAGGAAAGAAAATGACTTGATCAATTTACCTCCTTCGTAAATTGGGTACATAAATACCTGCAATAATGGTATAACATGCATAAAAATACGTGATGGATGATGATGTAACATGTTCAATTTAAGCTTGTTATAAAGTGTAAAAAATGAGTGTTGTGTTTGAAATGTGTACAAAGTGGTAATGATGGATGATCTGATCAAGAAGAAGAGGAACCGAGCGCTTTTTAGTCTAGTCTCTCTTGGTAAAAATATGCTTGTCTATAAAATCTCGGCGAAAATTGCTTTGATGATTACAGTTAGTGTGGGGTACACGAAAATGCATAAAAATGATGAAGAAATGAGTCATAGTCATAAACTGTTGGAATGCGACAAAGACGACTGACTGACGATTTTTACAACGACACTTATGAGCTACTTGTCTTTTTACGACTTTTCGAACAAATAAAAATAGCTGTAACGTTTTTCTTCTCTTTCTAATTAACTTGTAGATATCGGATGCAGAATTCAAAAAGATTGGTTCCTTTCCAACGGTGCCGCTACTTGTCAGCTCAATTCTTGGCTCTTGTATAATCCTCTTGGTTGTCGCTGGACTGGTGTGGAAGTACTTTAAGTTACGGTAAGAATTTACACATTTTTTATTGCTTAATCCTATTTATAAAACGTTCTTTTACCCCAATGAAATATTTTATGACATTTCTTTTTTATTCTTCCACCTGAGCAGAAAGAAGAGGAAGGGAGTAACACAGACAAAGGACTTTGACCATGTTCCATCAATGATGAATGGAAATGGTGTGTTGTATGAGGATTTAGCCCATGCAAGACCACGTCCTCCAATTGCACCACCATCAATTGAGGTGAGAAAAAAATCTTAAGAATGGAAGAAAGACTCTCATAATAACATAATCACTGGCTGGATTGGATTGCATTTCATTTTCACTGCTGCATTGTCATCGTCATCACCATCATCACAGTCAGTCAGCACATAATCATCGTGATCTCCAATTCTCACTTCTTTTCAAAAGCCATAAGCACCAAAACGCTTTGCTGTTGTGTAATAAAATGCCTTTTTAACTTTGTAATCTGTGAACAAAGTGCCGCAGCACTACCACCGCCAATGGCATTTTATATGCCACACAATATACACGGCAGACTTTATGGTGATTGTGATGATGATGATGAGTTGACATGAAAGAAAATTCCAAGCATTTTTCTCTCCTCTCTCCGTACTTACATGACTATTTTTTGTGTGAATTCTTGAGTGATAATATGTTTTACATTTTTATTTCATTCTAGATGTTGGACATAAATCACCATCCTCTCAGTTCGGATGGGATCATGGGTAATCCCAAGATGGACTTTGCATATTTCCTCAATCCACCACCAATTTATGAGGAGCTTCCGGACCACATGTCTGACAGGCATAATGGGCATTCCGATGATGAATTTGCGGAGGATGAGTTGAGTGTCATTGACGTTCCAGTGTCAAGTCACGATGGATCTGATGCTACGGCGGTATTACAAGCGAGATACCATAATGGAACGGGAAATCAGCAAGCTACTGGGGGGCGGGGAAATGGAAGTACTAAACCGAGAGCACAGAGTTTGAATAGGAAACAGCGTAGTTCGGGAAGAAATGGGAATGGTGGGGGTGGCGGTGGTGGGGGTGTTGGTATGCCGAATGGGAATGGAAGTGCGTTTAAAAGCCAACGCAGTTTGGACAGAAGGGGAAGGAATGGAAGTGCGAAATATAACGCAACTGCGACCAATCCAAGAGGATTTTCGGGAAGATATACAAATACTTTGGGAGGTGGTGGTATGATGATGGGAGGAGATAATAATAATCCTGGGTCTATGCTTATCTTGTCGAATCAAAATGGGATGACGATGAAAATTCCACCACATTTGTTAGCGGTACTTACCGAGTCTGCAATGTGTAATGGGGGAAGTGCAAGGCCCTACGAAATTATACCTACTTCGATGGGTGGAGTGCAGCATGGTACTTTGCCAGTGACAAGTGGTGCGAATCCGGGTGCAGGGTTGCTTCCAAACGGTATGCAGTTTGTGGGGGGACATGGAATGATGAGTGGGGGAAATGGAACGGGGATTTATCCTAGTTCGAGAAGTAGTGGGAGCAGTTATGGGGATGGAAGTAGCTCGGCAAGCTCTGCAAGAAATAACCAACAGGGCAAGTCGATTGAGAGTAGCTCATTTGATTCGGGAATTGGACCCAATTCGATAACAAGTAAGTTTTGAAATAGTGAGAATAAATGATTTGTGTTTAAAAGTTAATTAATTAGTTAAATTCTAACAATTGGTGTTTTCTTTAATTTCATAGGCTTTATTAACTCACCAGCTTACGATCAAACGATGCTTCCACCAGCGTACTCCCTCAACACTTATGAGTACACGGGTCAAGAAGGTGGTCCCGCAAACTTAGTCAACCCAGCGCAGTATTTACAAGGTCAACAACACGCAAGTTTTCGACGGCTGAGAATGACGCCAGTAGATAGGGATCATCCCTTATACAGTAACCATCTGCTGACATAAGTGCATATATAATGTACTTGTTGTTGTATTGCGTTCTTGTCATCAAATTAACCTCCAAAGATTTTTTAACTCGTTAGATGAACGTCGGAGTAATATCGGATATCGGTGAATAGTCATGTTTATATTTACTAATTTTTTTGTACAGGAAATATCGAATCTCGAATGATTTTTCATTTGTAAAAATTTGAAAATATTCAAAAAGTATTATTAGTTTGTATTATTTTTTAATTATTCTTTTTGCCGAGATAAAACAAGGCAGAGAAAAAATGGCACTCGTGACTCCTACCAAGTGTATATAGTAATATTACCAATTACATAAATAAATAAGTTAATTTTAGGTAGTTTTAAGGACATGTTACTACATTTATGTTTAACATGGCAAAACTCGATGGGCACCCGACTGTAAATAGTAGTTTTTAAGTTTCAAGTCAACTCTTCTCCCAGACGATATGAATTTCAATTCAACGAATTTCATGGATGCTGTGTGAGATGAGCACTTGTTCAACGCAAAAAAGGAATTGATCCGAAGTGAGGGATGACCCACTCATCAAGAGAATAATGGAGATGAAAACAGAATGGGAATATATTTTTTCATTTCTTGTGAAAGTCTTCATTATGCAAATGGGCTCATCCCCACCGTTTATTGTACGTAATAGCAATTAAGTATATTATAACTCTTTAAACTATATTGCTAATTAAGTATTAATTTCAAATCTAGTCTAGTCCCACTTGAGTCTCAAATCTTGAAACTGATTTCAGTGAAATGATATTTTGACTCAGTGGATGACTTTGTAACAGATTGTCTTTTGATCCATACTGCAGCGGCTGACTCGTGTTTGGACACGTTTTCGCAGCGTCTTCAAGTTGAAGATCAGGGAGGAAATGGGCAGAGTGTTGGAAACCTTGTTTAAAAATAAAATTCAAAAAAATTCCGTGTTTTTTTAAAAATTAGATTATAAAATCAAATTGGCAAGTTTTAAGTTTTTAAAGAATGAGCAGTGTTTCCTTCGTTCTGCCCTCCACCTGGTAATCCACCCGAATAACGTTCCGTCACGACTTGTACATAGTTCATCATAATATTTAACAAAGTTTTTTCATCTTTGGTTGTGCGTGTGTGAGTGGAAAGATGAATGACTGATGATGAATGAAAATTAGCTAAGCAAAAAACAGTTGCTGCCAGGCATGTACAGTTTATAGGTTTTAAGAATTTGGGTGTAAAATGCTCCTTTTTCGAGATATTTTAATTGAGAATTTGCGCAGCATCCCAATGTATCACAAAAAGAGACAAATGAATAACCGGTAATGTAAATAAGACAGCCCACTACACAGTTATCAGCATTCGTCAAAAAATGTTAAGTAATATAGTGAAAAGGCTGTGTAGAAAGTAGAATTTTACGTCTTCTATTCACTTATCATAATCCTTAAATTCATATATATAATCTTTCTAGTCAATTTAATATAAACTGATAATTAAGAATTTTTAGTTTTTCAACTCATTTTTTCTAAATACACGTTACTTACGATAAGCATACAATTGAATATTAAGATCTTAATTGATTCTTTATATATTCATTGTAAACAGGTAAACAGCACTCAAAATGTAAATAGTTATAATAAATAGTTAACTTTAAATAATAAGTAAATAGGGTAATTAATCTGTATCACTACTTTTCTCGTAATTCCAACCGGAATCCATTTTTTGGGAGGATTACATAAAAAGGGAAAATGTTGTAGGGATCACAGAGGAATTGCAACGGACAGGCCGATCATAACAAAAAATAAGGGTCCTTCACAGTCTTAAAGGAATGGCTTCTTTTCTTGAGAAATCGAGACTAGATTAAAAGCTGGCTGGGGATCCCTTCATTTTGTATAAAGGTAACTAATCAAACCACAAAAATCATCTTTAATATGTGTGTAGTAGTGTTGTCAAATTTGTGTGTTTTGTGTGTAGTGAAAAAAAATATATCTCTGTATCAAAATTCTTTTTTAAAACTTGATCTTCATTTTCCAGAATCTTTTCAAATTAAAAAATTAGCTGAAAACTCTTTTTTCCACTTTCGGTTTTTTTTACTTTTAAATTGTCTGAAATATCATTCTAATTTTTTTTGGAATGAATGGTGCATATAAATGTTAATTAGTGTCTGTAGCACATTAGTTAATTATTTATTATCGTTCGAAATATACGTATTTTATTGTGTAAACGCAATGTTTGCGAGACTGAATGAAAATTAGAAAAAAATATGTGTTATATGTATAAAATTTAGAATATTAGTTGATGTTGTTGAAGGGTACATAGTTTTAATTCCAATTGGAACTGTAAGCAGACATGACGAGCGCATTCAATTTCTTGCGAAAGTTTTCTCTGGAATACGAGCAAGTTAAACTGTACATAAATTTATACTGTAACAGGTATATAATTTTAATTAGCTACGAGTGAATATTTTTAGTGTAACTTGTTAGTTTAATTAACGTTTATATAGTCGTTGTTGTGCACTAAAAGGAGTAAATCACCCAGAATTAAATTTATTTGAATTGAATGTCTTGTTTATGTACTTTTGTATGTATTTTTGGTTGTGTATATTTTGTGTACATATTTAGTATTTTCAATTTTTTAGGTTTTGAACATCACGAAAATTGTTTTAAAATTTAAATTACATTAAAATTACAACAGTCATAATGAATTTTTAAATGAAATTTTATTGGAAATTTTGAACAAAAAAATAGATTCAAATATATAATTTTATAGTCTACACCAAATATTATCGTTTGATGAGTTTGTTGAAATGAACGATCGGAAATAAATGTTTTATGTTCGTTATAAATAATGTGTGTTTGTGTGTGCTTTATTTGATACATGTTTAATATTTTAAATTAGTATCTGTTGAATAGTCATGTCATATCAACTTTTAAAGGACAGGAACTAGCATGAATAGCATTTTCAATATTTCGATAATGGGCTTGCATCAAAAATAGACTTTGGAAAATTATTCATGCAATTGAATAGTCATATTTTTGAAAAGCTCTGAGTGTCCCGATTGCTTCTGCCTCATCCCATTGTACTACAGAAACATTCACCATTTTCAAGTGGAGGCTTGTACACATGGAAGTTTTTCTTCCTTTTATACTGCCACCAACACTTAGAAGGGGCGAATTACTAATCTATTAATGTTAAAAATGGTAAGAACTGATACTTACAAAAACATCTAACTCAATCTAAATTATGTTTTATTCCTGAAAATTAACTAAACTTAAACTAATACTTATTAAGTAGTCAAACGATCTCATCGTGTCAGTAAAAACAAATTCTGGATTTTACTAAAACTTCATACACCTAATTTCTCTTATTAAGTACTTAGTAAGGGCGACTGTATAATGTGGCAACATTTTACTTAAATACGATTAGTTTTATACTCTAATTTACAACTCTCGTATTGCCTTTTATAATATTCATTTTTCATATTCATAACTATCCTAAAACAACCGCCTTACCGAGCTCTGTGCTTCTATTAATAATATATTATTAAACATAGTGGTGGTACATACATTAAGTGAATGCTATACTACGCATCATTGCTATCATTATTCTTCACACAATAATTATCAAAACGAGGCAAACCATTTAATTTTTAAAAAATTATTTACATTTTTAATTTAAAAAAATTAAACATATACTTTTTATTCGTAGTATAATTAACTTAACAAAACTGCTAAATTTTTGTATTTTTAGTAATTTATACCGTTTTGCATTGTACTTAAATATCTCTACCAAAACTTAAATTGATATTGGCCTGTTCTTCTCAAATTCAATATCTTCATTTTTCAAAATTTTGATTGCCATATAATCACTTTCCCTTCCACA
>JAQFXM010008703.1:0-10363 GCA_034693345.1 Entomobrya multifasciata | reverse complement strand
AGAAGGGGAAAAGGGAAGAAGGGGAAAAGGGAAGAAGGGGAAAAGGGAAGAAGGGGAAAAGGGAAGAAGGGGAAAAGGGAAGAAGGGGAAAAGAGAAGAAGGGGAAAAAGGAAGAAGGGGAAAAAGGAAGAAGGGGAAAAGGGAAGAAGGGGAAAAGGGAAGAAAGGGGAAGAAGGGAAGGAAGCACAATAGCATAAAAATAGGATGTACAACCTTTGGGGAATTAAGCCCTTCTAATTAAAGTTTAAATTCCTCGTTTAAAACCCGTTTCCGTGAAAATTTTCTTCCCGTTACCCCTCAATTCTGACGATTTTTTGCAGAAATTCATCCTTAATATTTGCAAAAATGTAAAGGCATTTACATGATTAATTAAAAGTTTGATAAACCTACATGTTGAGACAAGGGTGCAGAGTAAATAAGAAAAATTACGTAATTTTTCGTAGGGAAACTAGGTGGTTGCATAATTCCTAATCGAAAAATAAATAAAGACAAACTTTTTAAAGAAGTGGGAAGAAATATGGACAAATTGTTAGGCATAATTTTAAGTAAGGGGATGCGAAAACCCAGATTTTTAAAAAAATGCCTGAATGTTAATAATTTGCTATTTTTGAAATTCTATCTGATTTTCCACGAATATCTTTCGTAGAAAGAATGTTCAGATGTCATTAAAAATATTTGTTTGTTTGTGATTCGAGAAATTAGATAATGTGAGTAAATGATCAGTTTTGAAAACCAATTTGCATGTTTTAATTTGTATGAAAAATTTAGAACTGTTTTGTTGAGAAGTTTGATAATCGTATAAATTATCGGGAAGTATAAAAATTGGCCCACCGGGAATTTTTTTTGGTGTCCCAGGATACCGGGAAGAAAAAGTTTTTTCGAGCACTGTTCCACTTCCTGGTTCATTTGAACAGGTTGCTACTGCATTGCTGCTCCATCATAACAATTCAGGGTTCTCTTCAATCTCAAATAGTTACTACGAGAATCACTCTACCAACAATTCTGCTTAACAAATGAATAAAAAGTTATAAATTAGAAAAACACATCTAACCATTTATTAAGGTGCGGCGCAGTGTCAAAATTGACTTGTTTGAATTGCCTTTTAAAAATGGACCAAAGAAGAATCACAATATCAGCAAGTCATGGAGCAGGAATTGGATCGACTTTCATCACTATAAAATCATTGCCGTTTTTACTCATTAAGTAGAAGTACCAAAAAATTGGAATAGATAACAAGCTTGTTGTTGATTCACTACAAAAGAATTTTCTATCTTGTCCGTTCAATTTTTTAATTACTTTTTTTGTAACATTTAGCTAAACGTAAAATTTTAAAAATAAATTAATACAACCTTGAGAAAGTGCACGTTGTTCCAGAATCAATGGTATTGCAATTAAATGAATGAGTGCATGATGATCTGATGCCTGCTTTTTAACTCCTAACTGATCTTCATTCCGTTATACAATACACAGGAAATGAAACAAATTGCATTCTCATTCTAGTTACCATTAAAATCATTCCTAAAAAATGCTCATCCCAGACCGGTTTAAAAATCGATTGCATGAAAATCAGAATTTTTTCCATTCATACACTAGTTCATACACTGGTCTTCCATGAGCTATGGAGAAAAATACGTGTTTCATTGATCACTTATGAAATGTAGGACTTCTCATTTCTCATGCTACAATTGCCAGTGCCAAGACCCATTCCATAAACATCGACATTTTGAGCAAGCCGGACTTGTGTACTGCAAGTTTGCCTCATTTAGCATATATTTATCTGTCCTGGTATTAAGCGTAAATATGACTTTAATCCTGACACACTAAAGTAATAAGGGTACCACGTAACTAACACGCCATGTAGTGAGTAGTTATTGCATAAGGTCGCCCCTTTCCCCAAGACAGAACTCCCATGCGAAGCTCTTTCGAGAAGTCTACGCAAAGTTCCAAGTGTCCGTACTCCATACCCGTATTGCGCATGAGTATCTTACAACACAGCGGATAACATCGACTCCGCGTCCGCAGGTAATGTGTCTCAAAATCGTTTTTCGCACGCACAGCGTATTTTTTAACGGACAACGGACGCAGGAGGCACATTTAAGTATGAGGTTGTTTGAGGACTCCAGCAAACATGCGTATCTGGAAATCGGTTATGATTTTCTTTATCAGAATGCAAAACTAATCTAGCAAATGGACTTTTCATCTCAATTCGTGACTAGCCCTTTGCCGTACTGCATCAGCAAGATCCCTAAAAGCATATTACAGGTTTATATTGTTTAAATAATTGTAAAACGTCAAAAGATTTTTTAAAATCTAAATTTAACTTTCCTTATTATCTTTATCTTTCATCTCCATGTTAATGTTTAATGATAGACTTGATAGATAGACCGTTCTAACTTGCGACCCAGACATTCCAAAATAATTATGAAGATATTGGATTATAGCGCGCAGCTTAATTAAACAATAATCCCAATGACATTTCGTGGCACTCACAAAATGATTTTTTTTACAAAAAAAACTATGACGACAGTCAAGTAGAAGGTAAAAATGTCGGGGCACATTGATATGCTCTTTTCGAAGGTTAAAAGTTTCGACGCAGGGAGAAAAATCACGGACATTCGTCTAATATCAGTTGTGTGTCTGACTTAAAAACCGCAATGAAATGAAAAATTAAGACTTACCATTCAATTCCAGCTCACCAACTTTTATTTCGAGCAATGGAATATGCTAATCTTCTCTGAGAATTTATGTCTGGTTCGGGTTCCGGCAGAATAAAGCTTTCTTATGGCTGAATGACTGGCCTAGGATAAAAAAACGCCCAATTACAGAGATCTAACACACTATCAAAATTCTAATTATTTGTTAAACTGGAGATAATCAAGCGGTTACTTAAATGCAAAAAACGGTGGAAGTTCAGTAGTCCACTTGGAAGAGTAGTGGAACAGTAATAAAAGTACACTGGGAAGTTGATGAAGGTCTGGAAGGGATGTTAATTATACTGTCGCTCGTTCGCTGTCCATCTACGCGATGATGTATTTTATCAATTAATTTTAATGTTATTGATAAAAACAAATTTCAAAAATAACAGCAACAAAATCCAACTCCAACTACTTTATACTACTACGTTACTTCTTTTCCATGCAATTATACTTGCCAAAATATAATAATATACTATACTAATCAATTTACCATGCATGGAAGATGGAATTGGTGAGTGGAAACTAGCATGGAAAGATGTAAGCATGGCCGATGTAGCCTTATACATAAAATTACTAAAACTGTTCATCACAAAATACAAATTGATGACACGCTTTCCAGCATAAACAATTACAAAACTATGATTGCAGCTTCCAGTAGTAAATTCAATATAACTCAACAGCATCTCAGCGATTTTATGTTTAAAATGATTAGATGATTGATAGTAGTTTTTATTCGTTACTATAATTAGTTATTGAGTACTACTAGACAAAAAAAAACTATTAATCTGTAGAATTCCATGTAATTTTGTACAAACCTCTGCAGTTAATTTCATAAAGTATTATACAATCTTTCCCAGTGAATTTTTGTACGAAGAAGAACATTAACAAATTAACAATGCACCATACTCTCTACAAATTAAGTGCTTTTCTGACATACTCCGAATCCTTAACAATCTCCACCAAATGCTCCATATTTTCCATGTCACGGACAGTAGGATTGCCACCGAACACTCTCATCCGCACCTCAACCAGTCCGTTTTCGGCTTTACTTTTATCATCCGTCTTGGTTCTAGTAGGGACCACCTCCCTCCGAATACTCTTTTCCTTTGAAGCAGTCTTCCGAACAACTGGAGGGAATATTTTCGCCCACATAGCTTTCCATGCCTTCCGCTCCCTTCGTCTTTTAAGGGCCTCCTTTCGACTGATTCCGTTAGTTGGAAAATTCTGCGCCTTCTTAGCCAACCCCTTTTTCTCCTCACCATCACGTCCACGTCCACGTTGAGTGTCAGTTTCAATTCGACGTTGCTGTAGCCGGCGTTCTTCAATTTTGTCAAGATATTCCCGAATCCTATTTAAATAACAAAATCAATTAAAACAATTTTTCTAGTGTAATTTTTAACTTTAGTACGCTCTACTTTGCAGATACTTACTCGGGTCTATCTTTGTTTTCACTCAAAAATTGTTGCAAGAAGCCCTCTGGCTCTTTTTGTGGATCAAGAGGTCCTGCTTTTGGAACGGTGTCGCCCTCGGGCTCTTTTTGTGGATCAAGCGGTCCTGCTTTTGGAACGGTGTCGCCCTCGGGCTCTTTTTGTGGATCAAGCTGTCCAGCTTTTGGAACGGTGTCGTCCTCGGGCTCTTTTTGTGGATCAAGCGGTCCAGCTTTTGGAAAGGTGTCGCCCTTGACATTTTCATATTTAAACAGTTCCAAAGTTATAACCATTTTCACCGGAGGAGTTGGAGTTTTTCCTTGCCGTCGCCCGCGTCCCATGGTTACGCTCGAGAGAATGGAGTAATCCTTCCACTGTCTAAACGCACCTGACAAGTTGAATATTTTCAAGCTCAGAACCTTCTTGTTGGGTTTCCAGTTGACTTTTATGGCAAGAGATGCTGATTGCGGCAGCGCGTCTCACTGGAAAATAAATATAACGTCACAATTAAAAGTAATAAATAAAGTTTACTTTTTAAAGAGAGGATTAATTATCTTATAAATTAGCTAGTAAATTTACTTACAAAAGATTTCAGTTGCAAGAAGCAATCAAGAATTTTTCAGGCAATAGGCTAGTCACTCCGAGCTTTATGATGATTTCTGGAATCCAAATTGCGTTGGAAGAACAATCACCGATTGTTATAGCTTAATTGATATAAGGAGTTTCCAAGTAATAATTCTGAGAAATTAATTCAGGCAACTTATTTTTTCTGGTGAGTTCGGAGCCAAAACAAGCGTGACCGGAGTCAAAACAAGATTGAAAATGAAAGCAGCGTGATCCTTCCTTTTATATGGTGTGCTGAAAACAAAGGAGACTTTCTTTTTGAGAGTTAGTTAATTATACAGTTTAAAACCATTAATTTGATATTTTTCCAATGAATGATTTTTGAAATTTGAATATTTTTGAAAATTAAAATTCTACTTGTATCAAGTTAAGTAAAATTGATGCTACTTGTATTAAGTTTAATATTACGTGACTAGTATGTTGATTAATCATCTGTCTCAAAATACCCCAATAACATGTCATATCACGTGCGTGCGTTAATTAAGGACAGAAATAGGTGAAGAGCGAGAAGTCGTAATATTTAGGGTATATTTTGTATTAAAATTAATTTTCAAGATAAAATTTTGGTCGCTGCTTACAAATTTATCCAATTTTTATAGAACAAGCTGACAAATTTTATGCGTATGCTGATGATGATGCTTAATTTTACAAATTCCATGACACATTGAAGTTGATTTTACTCATTATATCTTCGCAGAACGCAAGCAAGCATGAAAACTTGCATAATTCTCGAGAGTACAAAAATGTTAAATTATTTTTGGAAAGTTATGAACTTTGACCCTGGACTTTGGTTTGGAAAATCATAGCATATAAAATCGTAAAAAAATTCACTTTCAAATTAAACTTTGATCTTGAATTTAAATTGCATGAAAGTAATTAAAATTTAATATCAATTTTGAAACTGAACTTTGGTAATTGTTCCATTTGAACCAAGGCAACATTGGACACTAATTGTAAATTAAACCAAAGCATAAGTTTGAAATTGACGAAAATGAATTTATTCGTGATGAAACTGAAAGCAACAATTTCTCATCGTTACAGTGTCTTTCACTTATCTCGTCGTTATCGCACGATGGAACAATCTCTCATTATCGCAAGTCTACAGTTTAAAACCATTAATTTGATATTTTTCCAATAAATGATTTTTTCAGAAAATTGAATATTTTTGAAATCGTCTCCATTTTTGAAAATTTGAATTATTTACGAAGATGCAAATTTGTTAAAGTTAAGTATTAAGTGATTAGTAAGTTTATAAATCATTTGTCTCAAGTTACCCCAATAACATGTCATATCACGTGCGTGCGTTAGTGCGTTATTAAGGACAGGACAGAAATAGGTGAAGAGCGAGAAGTCGTAATTTTTAGGGTATATTTTGTATTAAAATTAATTTTCAAGATACAATTTTGGTCGCTGCTTACAAATTTATCTAATTTTTATAGAACAAGTTGACAAATTTTATGCTTATGCTGATGCTTCATTTTACAAATTCCATCACACATTAAAGTTGATTTTACCCATCACATCTTTGCAGAACGCAAAATTATTTTTTTGGAAAGTTATGAACTTTGACCATGGACTTTGGTTTGGAAAATCATAGCATATTAGATCATTTTTTTACTTTCAAATTAAACGTTGACCTTGAATTTAAATTTGTATACAAGTAGTTAAAAATATCAATTTTGAAATTTGGCCATTGTTCGATTAAAATATAATGAAAATGGGCTGTAAAAAACCTTCAAAGGTTTCGCCGGTTATCTCGCCGTTATCCCATGATGCAACTCCTGCACTCAGTTATTTGTCGACGGTGCTGAGATCAGGAACTAGTAGCATCACTAGTAACACCTACTTAATACCAATCGTTTAGGTATTCTCCGTTTGGTTCGGATGTAAACTGTCAACAGACTACAAACCATTCAGTATGTTACCAGCAGCCAGTCTTTTGGGGCATCGTGATAATAGGGGCCTGTGTGTGGGTCCCCACCCCAAACAATATATTAACTAGTTTTTTCATCTTTTAACATTACTTAAACAACATGTTGGTTCGTGTAAATTTGTAAAATAAAGTCCGCATCATACATTGAATTTCACTGTCAAAATAAATCTTCATCATTTGAGTTTCAATACTGGTTATTTGCTTGTTTATGTAAAAGATGTAGACTAAATATATGCTGGTATTGCAAACGAAATAATAAAAGTTACTCGTAAATAAAATATTGAACAGGATGGTCTCACAGCTAGTCAAATTCCTTACCAAGGCAAGTAATTTTTCTCTTGATGATACCTCCAAGCATGATTGTACCGTTGTGCAGCCACTAAGATCTGAGAAAGATAACTGGTTGTTGTGCCTCGCCAAAATGGGGAAAATCTTCGGTTCCAAATTTATCGCGAAGCACAAGTTTCTGAAGTGTAGTAGCTTTGACTTGTTAACGACGAAAATTCCGTCGTATAGAGTATTTTTGGAGATGGTGTTCTGAATTAGTACGATAACTTGTCAGAGTTCCTTGAGCTCCATTCCCAAAACTTCTGTTTAAGCCATGGTATTAGACCGATTATCAGCATTCTTTTATCGTGGTGCCTGACTAAATGGACATTTCCATTTATTCCTTCAGAAACTACCAACTACTCTCC
The DNA here is from genome assembly GCA_034693345.1 of Entomobrya multifasciata. Lineage (NCBI taxonomy): Eukaryota > Metazoa > Arthropoda > Collembola > Entomobryomorpha > Entomobryidae > Entomobrya > Entomobrya multifasciata. The sequence continues at coordinate 2,988 of JAQFXM010008703.1, read as the reverse complement.
TCCAACTCTTTTTCACACACAGTGCAGGGCCAGGGGCAAGATGAGATATTGTTCTCTTTTCAATTTTCTTCCAAATCTACATTCAATCCAACTTAAATTAATTTCCTCATTCCGTTCGGCATCTAATCCAATTAAACTTGAGACAGAGCAATATTATGATTATGGTCACTGCTGCTCCAACTCACGTCCTCAAGCCCTCGCCGCCTTTGTCATCAAGTCATAATCTTGACACTGTTATAGTGAATGATATTAAAAGTGCTTCTTCTCTTATAGTGAAGACGCAGAAACGAGCATTTTCTACACATCCGGATCCACTGTTGATCATGGAAACTTCCAAATAGATCCGTCGAGACGGACGTAAGAGAGGGTGTTCCAGTATCATCACATGTCACAAAGTAAACTTTAAGCCTTAAATGGCGCACTATTCTCAGTTTTGACTTCCAGCTTACGAAATCTAGTGTTCTTTGGCAACCAAAATTGTACAGATCTAAAACTATTTCCCCTTTGTGAAGAGATATCACCATTTTATTCTTCGGCTAGCCGATTAAGGTCATCTCTTGTGATTTACACGGCACCTGAAACATATGCACCCCGGCGAAAATAATGTCGCGACACCGTGATTGGGACTTGAGTCACAGTGAATATTCGGTCAGTGCAAGGTTTTATGCTGGAAACTTGGGAAATAATACATCCAAAAAGAGTTGGATTGTGCATTCGGTAAATATGATCCCCTGAAGAACGTCTGGGTTGCCAAGTTTGGAGCAAGATATGAAAATATAACAACCGAACCGTCAACGACGATGACGACCATAAGATGCAGTAGATGATGCAAAAATATGCTTCTCGTAACGGAAAAAAATCCCTGAACCTGATACCAAATTTCCAATTTGGAAACTAGACTTATGACCAGGATTTCAAAATTCTATTCGGAAGCAAGAAACGAGCAACGAAATGTTAATTAATTAGGTCCCTCAAAACAGAGGGGACTCGCAGCTCTTGGAGGTATGTACATTTCCAATGTTTAATCGCCACCTCCTCGCTCTTTTCTGTACTTGTTCCTCTGCTTCCTTTGCCTTTACTTGTTTTATTACTGCTGCCTCTGCCACTCTGTTCGCGTGCTGCTGCGGGTTAATAACGGAATAAAATATATAAAAGGTCTCGACAATATAATTGCTGTTTAGAAGACAGATGCGAAACTTGTGTTTGATATCTCGGGTGATCATTGTGTCTCATCCTGATCCTATTCTATTGGCATTGGAGGCTCTCTGAAAATCTGTGGTAACATTCACGTTCAATATTATCACCTGCCACGTTTGTTCGAGTAGGGTTGCTTTCTCCATGAATCCAACTTCTTGTTTCTTGAAGATTACTTAAATCGAGGCAAACTGTCATTGGAGAATTATGTTCTTGGTCAAGTTGGTCTGCTACAATTTAAACTACACAGAATTTATTTCCTTTTCCGAAGAAATCATGAATGCGCCAATATTAAAAAGTTTTGGATTCGATGATGATTGTAAACTACGCTACATACAGTCTCAAGTTTTGGAAGACGTTAACTAATTGCTTGTACTGTCTTCCATTCCAGTAGCCGTCATTGTGGACCGGAAAATCTTTTGCTGTCATGGTGGTCTCAGCCCGGATTTGCAGTCTTTGGGACAAATCAGAAGAATCGGACCGACATTCCAAATCAAGGACCCATAGAACGTCAACGACACCATCGCATGGGGAGAGAACGATTCCCGAAGCTGTGGCTTTCACTTTTCTAGGGCTGAGCTTAAATCCTCACCAAATTTCTCAAAAACATGATTTCGATTTGCTATGCTCTGCTTATCAATTTGTGGACGAAAAATAAGAGTCTTTCGCCAAGCAATAACTTGCTACTTTTTTGTCGGCTCCCAGTCACGGTGGGGAATTCGACAATGACCGAGGAATGATGAGTGGCGACGGCGACGAAACGTTGATGTGCTCGTTCTAAATTCTAAAGCCGGTCACCGGTGGACAAAAGGAAAAATTTGGCACGAGTGAGTCTCAACCAACCTTAGCACCCCAACAATAGCGAATAAAAATCATAGAACATGTAGACTAGAATCTCTTAGAGTAATTCAAAGTAATTTACGATAAAATCGTGACATCAAGAGTTGCATGGAAAACTAGATTGTCTAGATTCTAGATCACAACACACTTTTAAATATGCATAATAATCATCCACAAACTTTCTTTCTTTCAAGAAGTTCTGGACATGTAAAAAATGTCTAGATGACACAGTCTGAGATGCGGAACTTGTGTTTGAAATCTCTCCTGGGATCTTTTTGTCTCAAGTCATTATATTGGATTTGGAGGCTCCTCTAAAAATCTGCCATCAGATTCGCGATATGATCATTATTAATTTTTTTTGCGGTTGCTTGAGTATGGTGGCTTTCACCCAGAATCCAACTAATTGTTAGATTGAGTACTAAGTACAACTAGTACTTTAAGTATTATATAAAGAAGTGCTTTCAGTAGTTTTTACTGATTTTAAAAATATAGAAGTAAAATGGTAATTTTTTACTCATTTATAATGCATGTAACCGTTATTTGTCTGTTTCTCCAAAACTATTCAGTTTTAGAGTATTGTTTCTTGACAAATATTGATGCCAATACTTTAGTCTATCAATTTCTGCAATAATATTTTTTGCCCATTTAATTAACATGTGACCGTTAATTGACCGTTACTCCGGTATCGATACACCGATTTGGCTGAAAATCAATAGGCTTCTTAGTTGTACCATAAGATACTTGTGTACCAAATTTGAAGTCTGTAGGTCAAAGCGTTTTTGAATTAGAGCGTTCACAGATACACAGACACACAGATACACAGACACACAGATACACAGATACACAGACAGACATGAAATACAATCGCACTTCTTAATTAATAAACCCGCTGTAATAGCGACCATAATGACGCCGCTGCGATGATAATATTGCGACAAATGACAGTGATGAACA
>JAQFXM010008702.1:0-10363 GCA_034693345.1 Entomobrya multifasciata | reverse complement strand
GAGAAGAGTTTAGTTTTTTTGTTGACGTGATGCGAACATTATTTGTTTACAGTTTTTCTTTCACTTTATTTTACTACCAACAACTTTTTACAAGTTGGGTGAGTACAAAAACGGCACCATTATCATCAATACTTTAAAGGGTATGTGGAGAAAAGGGAAAGAAATACGTAAGATTTTTACTCTCATTGCTTTCCGGTTTATCTTGTTTTTAACGCTATGGTGCAAATACAGCTATTCATAATGTAAATCCAAGTTGAAAAGGATGCCTTCGGCCAAGCCAAGGGTAAAGATGTACTCATATACATTATATTTGTATTCCTTCGGAATATAGGCCTTCCTCTTACGAGAATCGAAATTATCGGAAGCATTTGAAAGGTTCAGTAGTTAATTACAATACAATATAACACTTTAATATAGGTTTGGTTTTAACAATTATTGTTTCCATTCAGTCTGTACAAATCTGAGCTGCATGAAAAAACGGCCAGTTTATGAATCTAACATTGAATAATTTCTGAATGCGTATTTTTTAATTTTTTTGGCGTTGTTGTTCTACGACTACGACGTTCTACGACTTTTCAAAATGTACGCGTTCTGAATTTCGATTGGCAGAAGCATTACTTAAAATAAAATAAAATGATTCAATGGTTTCCAGAAGGTATGTAAAATGAGAGCATTTACAACCAATCGATTTCAGATTTTGCTTATATGTAAATTCACATCTTCCCGAGGATAACTCGTTTTAAACAGGTTATGCTTTAAAGTTTTCAACATTTTGAGTATTTTCAAAAATCTTGGGGTGAATTTTTTTGCCGGGACGTTTTATTGCACTTGCTTGTGTCCAATATTAAAATTAAGATTAGCATAGATCGATATATAGTTCTTTACTTTATTTTTCTTCCAATTTTGCATTCAAACAGGACGAATATCCCAAATTTATTCAAATTTTTATTTCTGTACTTTTACTTGTTTTTTATTAATTGGTAACGCGTATTTCTTGTGGGTAGGGTTTGAAATGCTAAATTATTTAAAGCGCATTTCAAATTGATTTTGTACTCATCTAACACTAAATAGTGTACAAAAAACGATGAATTATATTACAAATTTAAATAAAATATAAGTATTGCTTTGAACCGAATTCACCAAAGAACTGGAATTAGCAAAATGAGCATTTACGTTTGTATCAAATCACCAAACAACCATAAAAGTAGAACCACATCGTTTAAACAATTCCTGCTGCGTCATTTCCAATCAAAAGAAGTAACCACACAGGAGGGAAATAAAAGATCAGATTGGACCATTTCATTTTTCACATTGCCAAAAAATAGTTTGTTCCGTTTACCCAGAAGAGAGCTCGTATAGAACCGTTGGATACTGCTATAAAGCTTTCCAATAACATAATCCAATCTTGTCTTCTATCTTGTCACAAGCAATCATGTAACCTCAATTCAAACGTAGTAAAATAGTGTACAAAGGTGGTTCCGATGTTCAAAGCAGTAAAACTTATTCAAATGAAACTACAGAAGGGAAAATGTGCATTTTTTACTTTAGGAGTATTTAAAAAAAAATCACTCAAGGCAACTTATATTTCCGGAGAACTAATTTTTGAAGCAAATAATGTTAGCATGCATATAAAAATAAAAGTAACCGTGAAAGTAATTTAAAAAATTGAAATCGAGGAGCAGTAAAATTAATCAAATTTATCTGTTGAAGTCAATAAGTATAGTTGTACGCCGTTATTATAAATATACGAGGAAAACAATTTTTATAGCATAGAAGATTGCTGAGCCTCCTGCGCGGCGTGACTGTAGCTGTTCAAATATATGAGAAACGAAAATTTGTTGGTAGTATAGTAGTGTTAATACAATCCAAATTCAGTTTTTATATCATGATATTGGTAGGAGTTCTTTGTATCTTGTGCAATTACATAATTGTTTTTTTTTCGGGATGTTAACTGATCTTGATGTAATTTCTTTTATGCTTGTTCAAAGATCCTTCTCTATACACAGGTTTTACTGTAGCATTTTTTCGGTCAACGAACGTTCCAAAATTTTCTAACAAAATGAAGTATACTTCTGATAATGATAATGAGCTGCTATAATTCTTTCTTTTTTAACCAAAGAACTTAGAAAGAGCAGCTCAGCAGAAGTTATCTTTATCTCTCTACTACCTTTACTGTTAGCACTCACTAACTTGCTTTTCATTTTGTTACTTGTTCATCTAGCTTATAAAAAATTATAGCCATTCATTTCGTGTTAATGGCCTTTCTGCAACTTGTAAGATGATATGAAGAAATCAATGAGGAAATTAATGTGATGGTCACTTTTTCTTCTTTCCAATAGCGTCTAGTTTAATTCAGACTGTGACTGATATGGGTTCTGGTTGAGTGAGGGAATAACATAGCGTCGTCATGACGTTGTGTGTACTCAGTGTATACACGGAAGCGAAAGCCAATATGCCACTGTAATTTTTTACTATTATCTTATCTTAGGCTGACGGCTACTACGCACAAACTGCTAAAATCACAGTGAAAGCTTTTGGTATTGCAATCTGTCAGCAAAAAAACAAGGTATTCTTTATATTTTATGAGAAATATCCCACATTGGTCATACTTCTGATTTTTCTAATAGCTGCACTTCATTCGAAGTCCTTTTTATTTGGATACAAACAAGAAGAAAGTATTTAAACCAATATTTTAGTTGTTATCCAATTTGTATTTTCTAATTTCATTTCGGTTTTATTGCTCTTGATACCTTTATATCAATTTATTCACTACAACGCCGACATAAGAAGTACTTATGATAACTTGATTGTGGAAATTGAAAGATTAATCGATGTTCAACAGTGAGTTGTTGCTGATGCTAAGAAGAAATACGTACGAGATAGAATGTAATCGTAACCTAAATGAAGCTACTACAGAATTTTTAGCCTTTTGCTCGTTAGGTCTTATGTTTCTATAACACATTAAAGTATTTAAAAACAAATTTATGTCAGTACGGATTTTTCGCATATATGTAAAACACAAACATTGCAAATGAGTTTAATCATATTATCTTTACAAACCGTTTAATTTATTTACATAATACTTCCATTTTCTACAACTTCTAGTTACTTCTTACAGGGATGCAACGAAACTTTTAAAGCAAAAATACAGCTAAAAATGTTAAATCATATTTTAGTCAAAAGTAATAGAGGCAATGTTCACTGAGGGATAAAAGGATGATAAAATTACCAGCATATTTCAACATGAACAAATCTGTACTACTTATTTTTATGTGATTGAAGTTGCTGAATCGCTACTCTATTTGATGTACAATTGTCCTCTTAAAAATAATTTTCAAGAGTATAATAGACGTTAGCATATCAAATTATAATTTTGCCCACGATGAAAACATCTACATATCTCGTTCATTTTTTTATTTCCCTGTCCAATTTTGGAATAATCTGTCACAAAAATCATAGTTTAACATGATCACTAGACTTCAGTTATATTCAGTTTACATATTTATTTTTTGTTTTCCTTTCCATTTATTTCACTCCAGTACACTTATCCATTTAACTGTTTCCTCTCCAGTTCTGCTCTATCTCTGTTCTGGACAAGCTTACCTGTTCTTCCTTTCTTCTTCAAAGAGAAGAGCTTATCTTCTCTCGTTCAAAATTCAGCTCACGAAGAATTTCTTCACTTCACAAGCCATGCCAAGAAAAAAGCTAGAGACAAGCCAACTAACAAAAAGAACAAGACACAAGAATACAAGTATTGAGTCTGCAGAGCAGAACAGAGGATCCAATAATAAAAATGTACAAAAAAGTAGAAAGCAGGCAGGTAGAAAGATAACAAGTTTTGGTCTACTACAGCCTGGCAATGATGACATAACCATTTTGTTTGCAGAGCTTTCTATTTTGTTGCTAGAGAAAAGTGAAAGGAACGATGGTAAAAGGCTTTGTAGCTGTTTATCTAAAGAATACGTGCATACTTTTCTATTTCTTGTGTACACACCACACCACCACCACCGAATTATTCCAATCCAAATAAACGTGCGTTTTTGCGCCAAAATAGATTTAAAAAAGAAAAGAAAGGAAATTCGTAAAATCTACTGCGTAATTTTTCCAAAAAAATAGATACAACTACTTATCAAGAGTTTATTGAAATTTCACATATATTCCAGCCACCTAAAAAAATACCTCATCCAAAAAATCACTACTCTCTTTTTGTATTCTCATTTCGTTCTGCCCAAAATAAAAAGGAGAAAACCGTGCGGAATGAATATAGACACGCTCTTAGCTTTTCTCTTTTTACCATCTCTCTTCAAAATGCATTATGTTAGCTCACCTTTTACATCATTTTGTAAAGAGCACACATGCTGCGTTGCGCTTGTTGGTAATTGTGCAAAGCCAATAATGCAAGCAAGCTACATTCTCGAGAGATATTTGCACGAAAAGGACACTGAAACAGGTGAACTTTCACCTTTACTTTAGATAATATTCGATTTTCCTTTCAGAGCAGACCAGTAAGCAAGCCAAGGGAGCTGAACAAATTATTCTACGTGCTTAAATTAAACATGTCTACAGTAAAACATGCATAAAACAAACCAATGTAAAAAACCATGTGATATAAGTTATCTTGGGATCCTATACTTTTTGTGCAAAAGTTTGCGGAAATTTTTTGGGAGGACCAAACAAAGTTATTTTACTGTATTTGAAATTTATTGGAAAATTTTCCTATTAGGTAATTTACATATACGTTACTTTACAAAGCTGAATATAGTAAAAAATAACAAACATGTCTGCAAACATATGTATATCTGCATGCAGTCCATTCCAAGGTCCGGTTCTACCGGAAATGAAATGAGAATCCGGTATTTTTACTGACTTCAATTTCATTTCATTTCGCTTTGAATGACTATCTATCTGTCTGCTTCTCTGTGTGAATCCCATCGTAAATCGTAATATTGCATTGGAAAAGCATAAAGTTTCCTCTCTGGATAGAAAAAATAACCTGGTTGGTTGATGTGTAGTAATAATCATAAAAACGCTATGTACAAACGTTACAAATATATTGCATGTCTATAAATTGTCTACAAAATTGGATCAAATCAGAAGCCCATGGTTTTCACCAGAATGTTTTTTTTCCAATGTCAAGAATCCAATGGATAGGATGAATACAATGAAATATGTTTACAAGATAACTTGGAAGTTTTTATAAATCTCAAAGCTTACTGTACGATTGAGGTTTCTTTATACAAGTTTTACTGTAAAACAGGACGGTGGTGATATTCAAGCTCTGCTGCTGCTGTGCGATGAATAGCCTAAAAATGAAAAGAATTATTTACTAGGCCATTTTGATTCGCTTTTATATTCGTTCATGCTCATCTTTTAGGGTTATAAGATGGCTAGAATTGATTGTATTACACTTACCTAAATAAAAGAAAAGATAGATGGATCGACGAAGTACACGGAAAAAATATAGTATTTTTTTGCTGCTTGTTGTCAATTTGTGATACTTATCTTTTGTGCAGCGTAGAATGCTTTTGTGTTCTGTGATCAATATTGGTTTGACTATCCCAAGGCATGTAATATATTTATGGTTGGGTACGGGTAATCGCAAAAAAGTAAATGATTTATTGCGGATTTGGTTGGTTTTCTTAATGGCAAACAATGAGTATGATAGCGATGGCGATGTGGATTTGATATTATTTTTTGCCCGAGAGAAAGCAGAAATAACGAATGGGAATGTAAGAGTAGAGAAAGCGAGAGAAAAAGTGAAAACAAACAAGTATACGTCCATAAATGCATGTTCGTTTGTATACACTTTGGATAATGAAAAACAAGATTAAAATTTTAAATGAAAAACGAGAATAATACGTAATAAATACTTTGTAAATTTTCTGCTTCGAATTAATTTTCTAATCAATGTGCTCCTGGACTTGTTTAACGATATGTTTACCAAAAATGATATATATATTTATAGATAATTATATAGCGAAGCATGTATGTGGATCCCAAATACCTAAATAACAGATTAAATGCCAAATGCGTAAATATTTGTCACTCCTTTGGATGAGTTGTTGATGCACTGTAGGATCTTTTTTTACGATGTACATCACAACAAACTTTGGCTTGTTTATTATCACCGTTACTGTTATCCTTTTCAAAGTATTCTATTCTACTGGTTACTGCGTATTTTATTGTGCAAATGAAAGTATTCCAATACAAAGGAAATTTACTCATCTCATAACCAACGTTACTTACACTTTTGCAAGGAATGTGATGATTTATTGAGTATGCTATAAAATAAATGGTAAATTGTTTTTTATCGTTTACAATGTTGCCAAGCCAAGTGCAACTTTATTTTAGACCAATAATAATTCCTAAAAAGAATATTTTCACTTGTGTGTGTGGGTGTAGTTCACAAGTATTTCATTTTTTGTGCAAAGGAATGCGCAAAATATAGGGAAACTGGTGGTGGTAGTAGTGGTGAAAGCTATTTTATTGCACAAAACTTACTTGTAAAAGAACAGGTTCGAAACTTGTAAGAAAATAGCTTTATGTAAATTTAAGTAGGAGCTGTCCATAAACCATGCCAACACATTCCAGTACTAACCAATGCATGTGACAAATAAGTACCTAAACTTTTTACAAAATCTTTATCCAAATTTAATATAAAACTTTTATCAAATGGACGGCCCCATGCTAACTTGCAGTACTTAAAGAAAAAGAAAAATGAGAAAACTTTTATTTTCTTCATCTCATCGCAATTCAACAAACCCACAAAAAATACTCTCGACTTTACCATGATTACTCCTCTCCTCACTAAACTTGGCCCCCTTGTAACTTAAACTTATAAAAAACATGTTTATTTCTTAAACTCAAGTGAAAACCCAAATGGGAGTCGAGTGCAGTGATCACATCAACATCTCTATTATGAATTGTGACTTTCTTTTCTGTGAGGTTCCACTTTGACACAGCATCGTAATTTTACAACTGTAACTTACTTCAACCACCCAGAGTTCCAACTAAAAGAAAATATTAAAATCCTAATTTTTCATGGCATTTCCATGACAAGAGTGTCATCCCGTCACCATCACCACCATCATGCAAGAGCCTTTTCATACAAAGTGACATTCCATTCCAAAACTTTTATTGCTTAACCCACTTGCATACAAATAGTATTCCAAGCTGTTTTATATACCAATGCATAAAAAATATATGGCCATTCGCAGAAAGTTCCTTATGTTCATTCGCAACACCACACCTGTAAGACTTGGACTTTTTATAGTGATTCGTCGTTGTAGAGATAAAGATATCAAAGATGGAACCCTCAATTCATTTCATACCGTGCCATTTAAATGCATTTATGTTTTTCGCCAAAAAAAATCTCTGGAAAAAAGTACATACACACTCGTCTAGCTATACCTCATAAGAAAATTCAATATTAATGAAAAAAATTCCTTGAAATACACTACGATGAAAGGCAGAAAATATTAAAAGGGTTATAGCGAAATTTTGTAAGGTAAAAATTTATTACTATTATTTTCTTCCTTTTATTCTACGAAAGCACCAGCAGCGGTCCAGTATTTTAGCAATTTTGTCCAGTCGTCCACATACTGCTCGATGCTCACGTTACACAAACAGTCACGTTGACTTTTTCCAGTGAAATGTCACGCTGAATTGGTGTGTCTTTTTGGTGCCGGTGGTGGTGAAGGAAAAAGAGCATCGCACGATAGATAAAAGACGAGTATAAAAACTATTCTCATGACAAGACATGTGACATATTAAACTCATAACTTATGAGAGAGAGAATAGAAGAAAAGTTAACAGAAGGAAAAAACTTTTCTCATTCCTTCTTTCCCTCTCGCTTCGTTTTTTTTTGCCTTGGGAAGGTGAATAGAAGATAAAAGATGGCTGCTTGACTCAATTCACTTGACCATATTTTAGTGTCACTCGTCAAGGAAATCAAGGAGGTTTTCTAGATGACCGTGGCATTTACTGGTTATTACGTGATCATGATTAAAGTACACTGGAACTTTCTTATAAATAGTCATTGAAAATATTTCTGTATTAAATATCATAGTAAATTTTTATTTTGAAGATATGGCTTGTATAGAGGATTCACTGTACGTAAACAGTGATTTACCTTCGCATTATACCAATTTAATGTTTTTCCCAACAGGAAAGAATCTCTTGTCCCCTGTCATATTTCTCTCTCGAGATAAAAAATATTGCGGAAAGTGAAATAGGTAATTATTCCGAGGAAATTGGTCATAAAAATAATCATGTTTCGTAAAGAGCTGTTCAATGAGAACGCATCGTGATCGTCGTCAACATGACATAAGTATACATGTAGACAAGTGATGTGATATGGGGGAAGTTTTTTCCACGAAAGTATTTTTGTCGTGATGCCAATGTCGTATTTTGTTGCTCAACAACCTATTATTTGGGCTGTTTGGGTATAATGATAATCTAATCTAGTGCTATATTCATTATGAATGGTTAAGCCTCCTGAACAGCTTTGCATGTTGCCTTGACTTGACATGACGTGACATGGCGTAATAATCATAATAGCTATATAATTTGTAATAACATCCGGTCTGTATGGTAGAAAGACAGGAAATTCTCTCACAAAATCACGTTGACTAACGAGCGGTTTAAGTGGAAAAAGGGAATTGACAGTCTCGGGTAGTAATTTTGTCATGTCGTCCTTGTCAGTGTCTTGTTGGGGCGTCACGGTCTCCGCCTACTCATCATTATCATTGTGTCACCAAGTAAATCCAAGTACACACTTGGAAATTACAATCAGTCTAGTCAACCTTGCCAAGATTGTTATGAGTTGATTAAATGTGTAAGTATACAACTGATGCTGGTGATTGTGGGCTAATAAAGTGGATAACTGAGATTCTGAGAAAGTGGATGGATAAATGAAGTCAGTCAGTCATTTATGTAGTGGTACAATACAATATTATGTGTATAAAGAAACGGAAGGACGCCATCAATTTTGCTTTGACACGCTGATTGACAAGGGATATTGGTCGACATTGAGAAGTGATACAAAAGCGATACATTTACTGAACTTTTTGTCAATATGGTGTTCAGTTAAGAAGTTATTGTCATGATAAGATGAAATGGGCTAGTGTTCCTGAGAATTAATTAGAAATAAGATTTGAAGATTTTCAAGAAGTTGATGTCAAAGAATGGAAATTTTACTTTGCTGACTTATCATTAACATTAAGTGCACAGCCATTCTCTCAATATCCTTACACAATTTGAAGTGTGCAGAAAACTGGATAATCTATTATATTTTTCTTCCTACGATATGGACACGGGTCGAAAACCAATCTGTCTGGCGATGCAAATCCCTCAGGAGGGACGAATTTTAAAAAGAACGTAGAACTTGTACCTCACTTTTTTACGTGTCATGATTTCGGTTTGGCTCAGTACCAGCTCTTATTAAAAGTAACTTCCGGTTATACTTTCACTAAATGCATAAAGAATATTATTACAATTTACTCGCCACATTTGACACAAACTGCGCGAATAATGTAATTCAAAAGCTCTTACTGCTGTTTTTATCTGATACTGGCACACTTTAACTAACTGAATAGCCTAAAAATATGACATGATGATGATGACGTACTCTTAGCAAACCAAGCTAACAAAAACAAAAACATTTTACATCTTAAATCGCCCCATATTTTACCAAAACTCTAAAAACGATCTGCCATCCACAAGGAAACCACTGCAAAACGTCATTTTTAACCCAACCGGCATACTTAGTATATATTTCCCATTGTTTGTTCTATTCCTTCCCTCAAATCAGCCAATTCGTAAACATAAAATGACCAAAATGGCTTTATTCCCTTAAAAAGTGCACAAACTAAAGTATAATTTTACCATTTCAATGCCACCACCATCATCCCATCATCACCATACCAAACCCAAAAAATATACATTTTACTCTGCATAACATACATAAGCATATATATTAACATCCATGCAAATAATATTCCCATTTATTTTCCATTCCTTTCCTTGAAATTTCCAATCCATAAGGCACGTTTCCCATTCCATTCTTTGCCAAATAATGGCAACTCTCCTTCTGTAATATCAGTAATGTTGATACAAATTCTCCTACTTTCACCGTCATCTCAGCTCAGAAATTTTTTCTTCATTTTTTCCAGCAAAAAGAAAACTACTTCTTATGTATATTTTGTACAAAGAACAAGAACAAGCGTAATTTTTTTTTTGCAATTTGGTGTCTCTGTGTCTTACACATAAATTTTACATACCAAACGCAACGCAACGCTTAAATTACCTTACAATCTCTCACGTTGAACATATTATGCATCTGTTACTTCATTCCAAAAGAAAA